>LJIJ01002417.1:0-27371 GCA_001718145.1 Orchesella cincta
TCGGAATGGTTGACGCGCAATGAAATAATGAGCTTTATCTTATCAGTTCCATTCCTGAGGTTGTGTTCGGCAACAAGCTGTGGTAGATAGATACCGCTTTGATTCCATGATTCAGGCGAATCTGCCACAGTTAAATGTAACAATTTAGGATGAATTCTATGATGAATACCACATTTTTTATTACCATGCATCATATTTACTTTCATCCTCGAAATGGGCGACAATAGTACCAAATGTTCCTGAAACGAGCTGAATCATACTCTCCAAATTTTCCTTTCCGTATTTGGATTCTAGTTTGAGGGGAGACTCAAACCATACTCCAATGTGATCTCTGCTAAAGCTCACATTTCTGGGCTAATGACAACAGGATTATATTTAATTGAACTTGATATATTTATGTCTAAAACTTTTATCTTACTTTCGAGGCTGAAGAGATTGAAATGCAACAAAAAATGAGGACAGTAGGTAGCACGTTTCTTATAATTAGACACATTTTAAGTTTTCAAATGGTGCAGGGGCAGTACCTGCCAAATTACTGGAGAAATATAGTTGATGTTAGCTTATCTTGAAATCTACAAAGATTGCTGAATTGAGCACCTGCAATGTTGTCCACAGACAGATTGAGTCTCTTTTCATTTACATATTTTAATCATGTTGATTGAGTGTTGGTTTGATAACACTTGACTCGGCTTGTACGACAGGCACATGAGCTTGTTGTAGATAATTGTATTCAGTGCATATGCAGCAAAGCTGGACACGTAAAGATCAGTTACGTGTATATTTAAAGGACACTATAACATATTTGTGATAAACATTTTATCGCATCACGAATTGATGACGTGCATTAATTTCTCACAAGTATTGTATTTGTGGAAAAGGTAGTTTATTTTGTGGGGTAAATTGTGTAGCTCGTGTATGACGATGATAATATCAAGAAGGTGTTTGTGTGTTCCAAATGTAAACAGTCACCAAATAACGTTCACAAATTGCCAACAAGCAAGAAAATATTTCATATTAATAAGCTCCTCAGTTAGTCCGAAAATCAATATAACCACTATCATTCCTTAATAAAAAACTACATTACAAACAAAGACCAGGCTAAACTTTCGAGTTAAATCTATGAACTTTGCAAATGCACATTAACACATATAAAAAGCTCCATAGTTGAATGTCAACTTACATAACATTCTTTTCTAAATTTAAGTAGATTTGAAAGACCAAACTGATTAACTGAATTTTATCCTGATTAACTACAAGGATAAGTTGAGATATTTGTAATAGCGTGAATAAGAAAATGGGCTTCAATACTTTAGGTACTCTCGTTTCACCCTAGGTTGTTATCCATTTGAAATGAAAATGTGCACATATTGCTGCTTTGAAATCAAACCACTCTTACTTCAAAAAAAGAGGCCACAAAACCCGATTGCATGTGGCAGAGATGTACTACGAAACCTTAGTTTTTTTATTACTATTCAGTTATCAAATGGCAAGTCAACAACGTTATATAAAATACACATAAGTTATGAATATTATTGAAAACCGTTAGCAACTAGAAGGTACTAATATTTTTCATTGTTTTGTGTTTTAATACAGCGGTTTGAAACAATTCCAGACTGTATCCTTGTTTCCGGAACTACTGACTTGTATATATCTTTCATCCGGGTATTAAAAGATTAAAAGGAACTGAACTGTGAGACTGACAGCCGCATCAACACATTTAAGCGGTGTCAAAGCATCCAGAAAATTGTTGGACCCCAGATTTATTCGAATGGGCCTACAAGATTTGTAGAACTTGCTCCAAAACAACCTCTTATACCGATTGCGGTACATTGAGGTGCAAAGTTGGCATTTAAGGACCCGATTAATGTGGCAATACTCCATGTATACTCTAACCATACCGCCGAGCATTACCATCAACAGTAGTGTGCAATCTGCAAAAAGTATACCTGATAGCCCCAAAGCAATTAAATTTTTGTACACCCATTCATTCGAATCAAGCCAATCAAACACACCGTTTGAAGAATAATTCCGCCAAATACGGTAATGAGCAAACTGCGGCTCTGTATTCCGTTTGTCAACAATGCCAGAACCTGAATAGCTCGGAGCGTCAAACAATTGTGACGAGCCACGAATTTTTTCGATGTTGCGTGTGTAATGTAGGCTTGAAGACACTTTGTTAAATTTAAAGGGCAGAGAATTTGGACGACTGAAATCACACAACCTCCTGTGTAAGCAGTATAGCACCAAATCCAGTGATTAACCAGTAAAATGGACAACCGAGCAGCAATTGTTAATACATACCCGCTGATACTATTTGAAATTTTGAAGTTGGTTGACCAGCAATGGTTGCTCTGCACGGACTCAAACAGTGGAGACCATACACAAACGTGAATGGGAAAAGTCTTGCTGTGTAATATAGAAGGTGGACGAGAATTATGTTTAGTTTTTCAATCAGCGGAATTGGTCTGATATACTTTTTATCTGAAACGAGAGTAAATTTTATGTGTAAAAATAATTGTTCATGATAGGTAAAAAAAGAAAACCATGTTTCGAGTTACCTTTTTTAGTCGTTTGAAAAAGCAGAACATACCCATTGACACACAAAAATAAAGACGAAGCATTTCTCCGACAGTCGCTGACATACAACCAATCACTTATCAGAATAAGAAGTCCAGATAAAACCACAAATTGTCCTACAAAGTTTGCTTCCATCGAGTTGGAATATTGCTTTGTAGCAATATACTGCAATAGTACAACCAGTACTGCAAGAGAATGTAGGTTTCCTCTCAATGTGACTTCTGAGGCTTTGTCTTTCGGACGTGACACGAATCCACCAGCTTTAGAATCCCACTTGAATGGCAAAACTCCAATTTTGGAATCTAAACTGGCTAATTTTAAAAATAATTCAAGGGTTGATCCTTCCATTCTTTGGTGTGCACAGTGAGAGCCTTTAATATAATTTTTTAAAATGCTTCCTGTTCAACGGATAAACGCCGAATGTCATATTTCAATATGTTTTTCACAAAAAGCAAGTGAACATATTGTTCGTATGAATGGAACAAAGGTGATGGTGACGTGTCGGACAATTCAACAAATATTAGTTAGTCAACCTTTGTTGTCTGTAGTCTATATCTATTCTATATAAATTCTTCATAGTTTCTTTGAGTTATAGTCACAATTTGTGAGACGTTCCCACCAATATTTTATTTCACAGATTTAAAGATTCGTCGATGTAATAGACAACCCTCTTACAATTTAATGATGTATAAATAATATAATCAAAAGATCATATTATTAGATCAGCGAAAGAGATACTTAGATATAAATTTGCTAGCTTTAGTAATTATATAGCACTCAAGTAAAACTTTCGGTGTTTGAACGGCAGTATAATTTCTAATATAAATTCGAAAAGGTGTAATCTGAAAATTCCTATAAGCGGGTTGAAGCTAAACCAGGTCATTTCCTAAATTAATTATTACTTCTACTTTCCAGTGACATGTTTGTTAAATTATTTCTATTGACGTAACTCCCGAAAGAACCTAGCTTAAAATCATCAAAACGCCCACGTTGAAAGTAAATCAATATTGTAGACACTCTTTTTAAACTATGATTGGCACTTTGGGATTAAATAGTTCAGTTTTTGGATTATTCGTCTTGCAAAGAGAATGGGCAAATGTTATATTATAGACTCACCATTCACAATTTTTAAAAGCGGTGTGATTTTTCAATCGATAATAGAAACCAAACATTTTATTTGTGCCTGCACGTTAATTGCCAATGCGCACATAGTCGTAAAATCTGAATTTTTTTCATAGGCTTCTTTTGGTATGGATTTTTGGTCATCCGATTTATGTAAAAAGCAGTTTTCTAGGTTGAAATTTAGTGAGGCACCCGATGGCATCGTTGAAAGTTTTTGAAAATGCTCCCACAAGAAGTTGGGGGTTGTTTTTGTCCCTCGGATCTAAGTTTTAGGGCCAAAAATGAATATTTGTACTTCCACAAGATTTTGGCCACCAGCTGCCCCTTGGCGGTCATATGTCAGGTAACACAGAGCTTCTTAGCTTCAATTCACCACCCTCAGCTAAGGGGAAGCTGGTGGCCAGCCGTCGCTATCGCGATTGGAAGTCGAACAAATATTTATTTTTTCAATTAAAAAATTACATTTAGGCTATATTTTGTTCTTCAAACCCTTCCAAGTCACAAATAATACTTTTAATTAACAAGATTTAACTTAATACGAGACAAAGAACTCCAACTATTGTGATTTTGACTTACTCCGAAATTCACGTCCCGTGATTTTATGGGTTTTCTGCACCTTAAAATCGTGATAGCGACGGCTGGCCACCAGCTGCCCCTTAGCTGAGGGTGGTGAATTGAAGCTAAGAAGCTCTGTGTTACCTGACATATGACCGCCAAGGGGCAGCTGGTGGTCAAAATCTTGTGGAAGTACAAATATTCATTTTTGGCTCTAAAACGTAGATAACTAAAACGACAAAAACAACAACCAACTTCTTGTGGAACATTTTCAAAACTTTCAACGATGCCATTGGGTGCCTTACTAAATTTCAACCTCGAAAACTGCTTTTCACATAAATCGGATGACAAACCATACCAAAAGAAGCCGATGGAAAAAAAATCCGATTTTACGACTAACCACAACAAAAAAGGAATGTGAATCGGCTAGTTATAGGCAGTACTTTTTGAGTCGCATTGGTGTTATATTCAATACACAAAACATACGTTGTTTGAAAAGTAATTGGACTTTGAGTCTTTTGTTTAAAGCTTATATTAAAGTTTATAAATTTCAAACATCTATGCATTAAAATTCCCATTTATTTTATTAATATGAATGTCTTAATGCATATCGGTTGCATTCAAAACGACATATCCGCATAACTGAGATAGTGGAAAGGATGCGAATGTGGAAAGCTTGTGTTTGTGCATTGGCTGCGAATGTGGAAAGCTTGTATTGATAAAGAGATTGCGAATGTGGAAAGCTTGTATTTACAGATTGGCTGCGAATGTGGAAAGCTTGTATTTTACGCAGAGGTTGCGACGGAAATCTAGTAATCTTTCGGATAAAGGAGTTCCTGAATTCAATAAGATACCTCAATAACTTCTACTCACTGTAACAGTCACTTTTTAAAAAGATTTTTAGCGTTGGTTTAGTCAACCGACAAAACTAAGGAATGTTTAAGATTCAATTTGTTAAAAGGAGTATATTCAACCTATCTGACAATATTCGGATATCTGTAAACAACTCGTGTGATATGATTGATTATGAATTTTAAAAAACTAAACACAAAAGTACCTGAAAGAATTGTATAGAGAAAATTGGAACTAAAATTTAAAAAGCTCGAATGCTTTTGTAAAAATTAAGTAAAGCAAGTTGGCGGTGTCATCAGTAAACACATTTGTTCTTATCATTATGACAAAAAATAAATTTATAGCGTTTATGACACTTTTCGTATTATTTACAGAAAAACCATTTATCCATTTCAAATAAGTATCAATGACATATTCATTGGATCTCAAAGAGTTGTATCAAAGTTTGTTCTTGTAACTGCAAGATAAGCTAATTGGCACTTCAAGTTCTTCCAACGTCCTGCGAATAATAGCTTAGTAGTTTTTAATCCGGGACGTTATTAAGATTCAGAAGAGCGTTTGAGCGCTTTGCCTACATCAGCCCTAAAAGTTATCTATAAACACTTGATCTGATGTAAACGTAGGCCATAGTTAATATCAAATAAAATGCTTAATTAAGTTTAAGTTTAAGCCATATTTTTTAACCATTACCCTATTTTAAGCCAGGTTTACAAAACTGGGTAATCCTAAGTTGTTGTATTTTGGAGGGGTATTTTTTTTTTAGTAGATACACAGTTCCTCAATCACTAGCATTCATGAAGAAGCTAATCGTGTTGTTACATGATAATACAACGGTGGCGTCGTCGGCATATTCTCAGGAGAATGTAATAATGTAAGTATTACACGCTATAAATATATGGCGAAATATTTAGCAACCCTGTGGTTTGGTGTGGTACAAAAAACGTTAATTAATTATAGTAACTTATATCTAGTTTGTATTATTTCGTCAAAAATATATATAAAAAAGTACCCCTAGTTCCCATATTATGCATAGAAAAAGTTAACTCTGCGCAACATGGTTCATATTTCATTGTGAAAAATTTCCACACTTTTTCCCCTTTGAAAGATAACTAATCACCATTCATCATATACATTCCTTGGTCGCTAAATCTCCAATATGTTTCTGCGTTTCTGGCCACAAATTTTATACAAACAGTATCGCCCACCAGTCTAACGTAATAAGGTAAAATAATAAAACATCTCCAAATTTTGATTAAAATGATTGGATGATGGTCCGTAGTATAGAGTAATGTAATATAAATACAAAATATCTGCAATGCCCAAGCCTTTTTTGAATTTCATTATCAAAAGTTATGTACAAACAATACAAATAGAAAAAAACAAAACCTATAATGGAACAATACATAATTTAATTAAGTCTATAGCTACGAAAGATGGTTCTGCCAATGGCTCTGGCGTTGAAAATAACGGATTACGGAATTCTGGCGGATGGGGCAAAGGTCCCTCTGACTTAGGTCTAGGTATGCCTAATGGGTTACCTTCTGTTGGATTTAGTAATCGGTCTTCGCGACATTCCAAAGCCAGAATTGGATTTGATTGAACAGTGACTTTCTCACGAAGCTGTCCTTCATACACTGAAAATTTTGATGACAGACTGCGGTCAGTGTCATCAAATACTTGACGCTTCCTACGACCAAATGCATTTTGACCTCGGCAATTGACCTACGACAAAGAATTCACCCAAATTGCATTATTAAAATGTAAATTATCTTCTTGTAAAAAATGATTAAGCTCAACTTACAGGATGACAACGGCCGAAACAAACTCTAACGTTACACTGGAATTTAATACTGATACTACTTGGAAATTTGACGGCGTTGAAATGCGCTAGTAACGTTTGAGAATCCAGTTCTATCCCCCATTCCCCAAATATTGATGGATCCCTCGCGCAACCGTTGTCATCCGTAGTAAAATAATCATTTTCGCCTTCTCCTTTCATCGTCTTGGCCAAGCATTGCCTTGCAAAAGCTCCATAGGTGGGTGAGGGTTGAACCTTTACACGGGCTTGATGGTTAATTGGAGTACAGTATGCATTAGTTCCACACATTTTGGTGACACATGGGTTAACACAAGTTCCATTTCCAGAATTTGTCAAGAGGACAGTCCGAATTTGCAGTGCAGTCTGGTGGAATAGGTTTTGCAGACTCCATTTCTTACCTGATAACCTTGATCTTCAGGACAGATACAGTTACCTTGAGCATCCAAAACAAAGCTTCTATCGGTGGCGCAGATGCATCTTCCGTTTTCATTGATTCCAAAACGTATTTGGGCATAAAAGAAAAATTAAGACAGGCCAAAATCGAATAGTTTGAGTCAGCAATAACTAACCCTGATCGATTGGACATGGTTGGCAGTGTTCATTCTCATCAACGGCATAAACAGGTGGGCAGTTGCAGTTTCTTCTCTCATCAAGAACGTATCCTTTGTCGGTAGGGCATTTGGGTGCTAATAAAAATGGAGCGTTACAGCAATTATATAATTGTGCATAGTGCCGATGGATTGTGTTATGTGTGTCTGTCGTGGTGTCAACATATATCTTATTGGTGCTTTGATTTTCATGTAGACTCTTCTAATCTAATGATTGTTAATACATATTAGGTCCTCATTTCATATATCATCATGTTTATTGTTATTTGCAAAATTGTGCAAGGGGGTTACAGAGGAGAGTTACTGCTTCGTTACCACGATAGCCTGGCCAGGCTTGCCAGGAGTCGATTTATAAAATGGCAACCCCAAATTTTAAATTAGGTTACACTTTTTACCAATTACCCTCTTTTTAATAATCAACCAGACGTTTCCCTGTATATTAAAAAGCACAAATTATCATATTATACTCCAATGCAACAACTCATACGTGGCCTACTAAAATCTACTCACCTATTCCTAGTTTATTGCAAACCTTTTCTGCAATACAAAGAGATAGGATACATTTTGTATTCAAGCAAATATAGCGTATACGTCGTATTCTACTGGCTGCGAACCATGAGCCATCTCTAATCTATCATGGTTTTATTAACGCAAGTCTTTAGCAATTTATAGAATGAGGGGGGAGCTGAAGGCTCCGAGCCGAAGCTCCGAAGCTCCGAGCTCCGAAGGCTCCGAAGTCAATATGTTATGCATAAGTACAAGCATAGCTTCATCAGACAGGAATTGCTACAACAAAGTGCGTTCCCTACATTTTACAAGACTTTTATTCTTGTTTTTTTTCATTTCACTAACTACAACACAGGACTTTGTTGTTCAAAAAGTTTTCGTTTTATCAGGTACACTCAATCTGCATTCAAGTATCAATCTTTTAACTGAATCTGCAAATAGGAAACAAATTAAATGTCTTTTAAATACTTTTTAGCACTTTCTTTTTTAAATCATTTATAATGATTATAAAACGCCACTTTTCTTCTATGGAATTGAAAGCACGATCTATTTAATGTTTTTGAAATTTAGGAATTCACACTAACGAAGTTACGAGATAAACTTTGCAGAACTGGAACCGGTAACTTTACCGGTTTTTAACTAATTACTGCCGTGATACATTATATAAAATAATATATGCTAGTCATACAATACCAATACACAGGATTGAAATTTAAAATTGATGACATTAACGAACCAACTTTTAGAATCGTGATGTAAATCTTCCTTTTAATGTTAGTAGCATAATTGTCAGTTTAATTGCCCTATTCAACGTCTGTCCGTGAAATATATTACAAAAATTAATGCAGCTACGAACATTGTGGGAAACAATGTAACTTAGGTTTGAAAAACTAAAACAAAACATTAGTCAACATTTACAGATTGTATCAAGATAAAATGTTTCTATACTTTATATATTCCATACTTCTATACTCCAACGCTGAGGGGAAAATTTAGCTCCGATATCAACCGTATCTGCTGGAAATGGATGACCGCATTTTAATAAAGTTGTTTGTTCTATATTATCGCACTTCAGATGCAGCTAGAGCTGTAGCCCATTAATTACTTCCAGAAGATGGACCTGTAGACGGGAGAATGAATATTAAATTAGGTTATAAAACGACGTTCGTTAAATTTAAACAAGTTAAACAGTAAAAACGTCACGTTTATTTTTACATGTATTTTAGCATTTTTTCATTTTTCCTGAAAATACCTTTTCACTGCCTTGTAGGTAATGCAAACGTCGTCGTGTCGTGGACGACACATTGAATCCAAACACTAGAAAAATACAAGAAATAAAGTAAACACACTTAATACAGCTAGACTCTTTAACTCTTTATGTGTGTCAAACAGTAATTTGTTACTGCTTGTAATTTACAAAATTTCTACCAGAAAATAGTATGTTAACTTGACGAATATTGGTAAAGCTCCCTGCGTAATACATCGGTTTAACTAAGAATCGTAACTGTTATTTTTACTTAAGTCTAAGGTATAAATGTATAATGCTATTGGTTTACGTTTTCGTTTTATTAACCTAACCTAGTTAAATAACTCAAGCATTCATTCCATTACTATCTAAATTTTAAACGTTTTTGTGACGAATTCGAAGTTTTGATGTTTCTGACTCACCTGTTAGATAAGGAAACACAATGCACATTTTTTATTTTAGACATTTGCATTTCAATTGAAACGAATCACATGCAATATGAATGTAAGTTGTAGAGTTCCTCCTATATAATTTGTATTTTCACCCTTTACACACAATAGAATGCTGAATTGTAGATGAAAAAACGATCTTTAAACATTTTGTCTACTATTCCAAATTCTCGAAAACCAGCTTAGCTTTTCTGGTTGTCTCTAATTATAATGTTGAAGCAAATTTCATCATAAAAATCTCGAGTACTACTTAACTTTCTAAAATCTCATCCGCTTTAAAAAAACATACAATGACCGTGCCGTAATGCGACTTAATATTTACATCAGAATGAAACGTAATCTACTATTATAAACATTTTCACAGATTCAATTAACATTCACCTAACCTGAGGGATTTTTAACCTTTTCTTCGGTTAAGAACACGAAACAATTCTGTTCGGATTTAAAACCTGAGTAAAAGTTATATAATGTGCTCACCTATCCCAATTCCTAAATGTTTTAATGAAAAAGTAGAAAATAAAACAAAATCTCATCACGAATTGGATTTCCTTAAAGCACATGCCCAACTCACGTTTAGGTTGCACCTTGAAACAAAAATTAAAATATTTATTATTATGTGTAAAGATTAAGGGATTGTACTCGCATACTTATTACGATGCTGATTATTCCCAGTGTATGATTTTTTATGCTAATGCTCATTTTCGTACTGTGGTCATATACACTCCAACGGGATATTTGGTACTGCTTCAACGAGATATCCAAAGTTCATAACTGATAACGATGGTCTTACGTATGCATAACACCTTGGTATGAAAAAGGATCACAAACACACTTAAAAGATGTATACTGATGGAAACATTTCATGTACTTCAACTTACTCGTTTGAATTGTTTCATCGTGCAGTAGTTATTGTCCATTTCCTTTAGAATCTCAACTGCCGAGCTATTATTAAATTCTACTAAAGCAGCATTGAAGTACTTGCGTAACGGCAGGAAATTATTGTTAATTACGTCCTGAAATGAAATCGCTACCAACTTGAATAGTTCAGGAACCAATTATTTACCGAAATATTAATCATCCAGACAATATAAGTTAACGATAAAATATACCATTTTAGAATCTAAATTTGCAACGTTTTGATCACTTTGCTTACCAACTTCCAGTTATTTACTTTTTGAAAGTTGACTTCACCTTCTTCACCGACTTCACCTCCGGTCTGCTTTGGTATAGTGTTCATTTAACGCTATTGTGAACAAAAAACCTTGAGTATTAACTATAATATAATGTTATTATGACATTAACGTTTTGTTGAGAAATGGTTAAAATACATTTAAATGCATCAGGACGGGATAATGCACTCTACAAGTCGGTTTACCCAATACTAATGATAATGAGGGAAATGTTTTATAATTAGTTAAATATTAAAGTTTTTAAATACAGTTGCGATTTAAATCGGATTGTTGCGCTTCTATAAGTTTGACATACCTTCGTTTAACTAATTTGATGTTTTATTTAGCGGTTGTAATATCCAGTTACTCCAAGACCTGTATTTTGGTGGTATTTTCTTGTAATGGTATATGGTTTAGCAAGGCATTCGGTTCTTGTCCTTTCAAAATTTTATCACAGCGTTGAACAAGTAAACAATTCTTCCAAAAGCTTGCTATTTATTACGTATTGTTGATTATTCTTTTGCAGTAGTTCTTGAGTTTTATCACTGCCAACGGCTGAATTATTTTGCATTGTTTTATTCGTACTGACAATTTCCACTGAAGCTAAAAATTATAAAAACAAAACCTGTATGGCTTGCTACACTGGTTTGGTGTTTAACGCACAGAACTGAGTATTACTCCCAATGCTTAGCTGGATATCAGTTGTTTGTATTTGCCTACCAGAACTCGGTAAACAACATCCTTTGGTATGTTCTTGCTTTAACATTTTATAATCAAGCGATACTGTACAATGCACAATGGAATATAACCACCCTTTTTCTCTAACGAAGTAAGTTGGTGCTTTTAGACCAAAATTGAAACATGCAGGGTCAATACTCTATTTGTGAATTCCTATGTAAAAACATGCGCAGGGTACGAATATTGTACTCCCAGCTCTTCAAATCTTCATATATTTTAGTTACATGCTGACGGTTCCGAATGAAACTGGATTTTCGGTATTTGTTTTGATTAATTCCCATCCACGTTTTTTATTCAAAGAGCACCACAAAGATATTGTATAGGTGACAAAATCTAGCTCTTTGCGCTTAGTTTGATACCCAAATGGTGAAAATGGGGCACCACAAAATTGAGTTAAGAGATCAGAAAGGGCTGAATTCGGGCATTTCTGAAATTTTAAAATTTCAATACTCATTTTTTCTTAAGCAATATCTTACAAAATGATGAACTATGCCTCGAAACTGAGAAATACGACATACTGAATACAGATTTTGAGTAGAAAACTTCAAATTTTGGAAAACGAAAACTTTGATCTAAGATTTTTTTCTATAATTTAAGTTCAATATTTCGTAAGTCAATTTTGCGGGTGGCCGATTTCACGATTTTTGTATCAAACTAATCGCAAAGAGTTAGATTTGGTCATATCTACAATATCTCTGTGGTGCAATTAGAATAAAAGAATGTGGGAATTAATCAAAATAAATAACGAAAACCTAGTTTCATTCGGAACCGTCAGCATTTGACCTAAAAATATGAGGTTTTAAAAAGCTGGGAGTACAATATTCGGATTTGGCACATGTTTTTACGTAGGAAATCACAAGTAGTGTATTGAACCCTGCATGTTTCAATTGTGGTCTAAAGTCTTAACTTAGAGCAAATGGGTGGTTATAATCCACTGTGCAATGCAATGTACTTCCAATTTGTCTGTGCAATGCAATGTACTTCCAATTTGTCTGTGCATTTATTGCTTATTCATATTTTTATCGTAACACTTCACAATATATTAAGAGTGAGCATACACGTCTACTTCTGAATGTTATGGGTGGTTGTAAGTTTGTTGATTTGATTGACAGCATAATCATAAAGACTGTATCACAATAAAACTTTTACATACTACATTAGGTATGGCTCATTTTAATGTATGAAAGAACTCTACTTATGGCTGTGCGAGCCTCCACGTATTTTCCGTGTTGTTAATATACAGTTGACAGTAGCGGCAAGTATACATGGAATATAAAACTTGCACAAATACCCTTTATTGTGTAAATATAATTTACAGTCATGGAAAATCGATTATCTTTTCTATGTTAAATATTGTAATGATAAGCAAAAATTCAGCACAAATCAGGTTCCTGCAGAGTTGCCAACAGAAAGCTCACCTTAAAGAAATAGTAATAATAATGAGATAAACAAAAACCGCTTTAAACGTTTACACCTTTTATGAATAAAAATTTATAATTTCTGAACTAACTTGACTTGCAGTCTTGCGCGTATAAAAACCAAATGCTGGTTAATAAAAGTTTTGAGACAAAGCTTTCTATGCATGTGTTTGTTTCAGTCTTATAAGCCCTGAATAATGAGCTAGTATTTGGAGTGAACATGACTCATAATTAGGCGTAATTTTTTTTAATCAGAGTAAAACCATTCGTTTGAAAATCAAGAAGAAATTTAATTACAAAATTTAAGTGCTTACTAGATAGAAGAATATACAATTCAACTTGTGTTTTTTGTGTTATGTAATGCACATGTACAGATTGTATACAAAAATAATATTGTAATGTTGTATATCTCGTCAGCAGGTACTGGTGCACCAAAATTGACAATCAACAGGTCTCCAATGCAAACCAGCGGCATTATATGAGCTTACAATCCCGTGAACGAAATATTCATTAGCAATACACTGCATTTTTATAGCATCTAATATTTGCAATGAGCTCTCTACTTTACTTCTACTTTTGGAAGATGTGATATTTCGGAAATACAAATCCACAAATTTGATTGAAACGAAACATGTTTATCAAAAACAGAGAATACGTTCTTTAACTACGCCTTATATATCTGGATTCATGGTTTCATTCAAACTTTTGGATATAAAGCAAGCTCAGTCATCGGGATTATAGATTATGTCTGCGACATCTGTTCTTTGGATTGGGATTATAATCCGTAATTGCAATCCTGCTATCCGATTACCAGACCAAGGGATTTTGTTAGCATTGGTATGATGTTTATTTAAGTGGTATTTACTTCAAATGTAGGAAATCACCGACATAAATTGGTTTCCATTCACACAAATTCCTATAGCTGGTGATTTTTCCTTCTTTCTGCAGTTGTAATTGTTATGTAAATTTTCAATTATACTTAATGCCCATCAATCAATAAACTGTCTAAATGCGTCAAAGTGTCTATTGCGTCAGACTACTGCGTCAAAGTGCTGCGAGTGTCAGAAAAATACACAAAAAGCTGACGACAAAAAGCAGCATTACTGTGACAAGATAATATAACATTTATCGCCATCCTTTGTTTTTTCTCACATACATAGGCATTTCAAGAGTAAAAATGAGAATATTTATCTGTAATAAATGTTTATCTCTTTTTACCCTTGAAAAAATTGTGTACAAGAAAATTATGCAGAAGTGGCGTATAAAACATCGCTGTTGTGAGTTGAAATATTATCATAATCAGTGATTCAAGAGCTCAATGTGCGATTACAATCAAATATGCGATTGACGTTGAATAAAAATATAAAGCAATCACAATTCGGCATCAATCAAAATGAAGACAACTTATTGTAAAGGAATGAACTTAATTTGTCTTTTAGAGCATATTGTCGTCTACAATGCATATAAAAACGTTACTGGCTGTCCGAGAACTTAATAAGGAACAAACCACCGCTCGTTCAAGTTCAGACATTAATTAAAAATGTTCTTCAAGTACGGATGCCTTGTTGTGGCTCAGTTCATATGTGAACTGCAATTGCGCTTAAAAACCTATGACGATGTCAAGTAAGTTAAACTATTTTTATATTAGTCTAGTTGCAATATCACTACTACAACTAAAACTTTGGCAGGTGGCGGAACCATATAACTTAGTGAACCTTGGAGCTGTTGATGGGAAAAACTTTTTTGCAGAAAACACTACTAGGGTATGTCCTACTTAACATATTTTATCAAATAGCATGCATCTTTAAAACTATGCGTGGTAGCACTAATCAATGAAATTGCATCCATATATCCACAGTATACCCACAAGTTTTCAAAGCTTAATTTTAGAATACATTAAAGAGACGATCCAGCAGCGTTATGAAACGTTCCTGATATGAGAATTGAGCTGAACTTAAAAAAATTGGTCTTTCATTTGATCATAACTACTCAGCTTAAGTTGAAATTAAAATTCTCATACGCATGACGGTTTCATATAGCTGCTGGATCGTCTAGTAAATGTTTGTAAAGAAGCTTTAATTCGTATTTTTGATACCGAAATTTTATATCTATATTCATAACGTTCTTGGTACTTACAATTCTACAATAATATACAGTTTTCGGAAATATCACATTTGCATAACAATAAAAAGGGATCACTGATCTGAAGCAAAGCTTGACTGATCCTGTTTGTATGGATCTGTCTAAAATGTTCAAATTCTTAAATTGCTGACCGTGGAGCTTGTTGTGACGTAGTTCTCGCACGGAAAGAATTGGACAGAGTTAGTGATTAAAAAACCTGAAAGCCGCAGGAAATTTTATGCAATTAATGACTTTAACAAACCAAATTACTTTCGTGGCATGACAAGAAAGATCTGAAGCCGCAGATGGAACCCAAGCTCTACCTTTCTGGATTGGTGCTGGCTTTCCTTCAAAAGTTAACCATTGTTGGAAAATACGCAATCACGTGTTGTCAAAATTACAATAATCATACACGAGATCTGATAAACTTTGGAAAAAAAGACACCACCTATTCAGAAAGGCAGAGATTGGGTTCCATCTGCCGGCTTCAGATCTTTCTTGTCATGCACGAAAGCATAATTTCGGGGTAATAATCAATAATCATTATCTGCATATAAACCCTGCAGCTTAGACTTATAAACCCCATAAGACTTATTTTTAAAGAACTCTGTTCGTTTTTCCTTTCACGCAAGAAATACATTGAGACGTATTATTTGAACATTCCACATAAAAACCATACAGACCAAAAGAGTAGGGGCTGTGATCGTGAGCATAATAGAGTGTAGTATAAACAAATTTATTTGCAGACCTGGAATGAAGCGCGACAATACTGTGAAGATTTGGGGATGAAACTTGCTACTATCACGTCTGACGCACAGGTCGCCTTTCTAAAGGCTCACTTTAACGACCCTAAATTTTTCGAACGTAAGATTAAAAATACCAAGCTATTACCAATGATATTTTTCTTCGACAGCACATATAGTCGTGTATCGGATCATTTAGTGTCACAGGCTTAATTAGACAAGAAATTTTTTAACTTTATAATTCAACTTTTAATAACTGTCTGGTCTCAAATGCTGTGAGAATTCCACTGAAAGTATTGAAATGGTTCTAAAATATCTTGATTTTGAGGTAGGTTTAGGATGAATACGCAAGGAAGTTTTGGGCAGTTTTTTATAACAGTTTACCAGTCGTTTCAGCCGTAACGCTTAGATAAAATCATGTTAATTGCCTTTTTTTTACTAAAAAATGAGAATTTCAATTTAGTCGTACGTACGTACGTATATATCAAACTTAAGAATTAGGACGGAATGTCTCTAATCTAACACGCACTTCCAAAATTGTCAAATCAAATCCAGTTTTAGCCATTTTAAGAAAAGAAAGTCATGTGTAAGTAATTTAAAGCTGTTTTAATAGTTTCGTCTAAATCCCCACATCATTGCTGACCAAAACCTGTACTTGAGAGTTGAGTTATACAAAATTTTAACGACTCAAAATATATACAGCATATAGAATATGTTGATTGTGAATGGTTGAATGAATGGGATGACACCAATGTCTGGAATACCGAATTGACCAGGCCTAGATATGTAATCTCATGAAGTATTGGAATTCGTAACATCCACATTCGTTATAATTATGTAAACATTTTTCACCGCATGTTAGAAAATGTGAATCAAAGTTGGGGCGCTGTCTTGGGTCAACTTGTAGGTGTCACGAGAGTGGTGCTCTGTTCCATATCCGTAAATGCAGACAGTTAATTTTAAAAACTGTAGGGATTCAAGTATGCTTTACAAAAGAAATTAGGTCTTTAACTTGCATAGTTTCGGTGAAATTTTGCTTTCGTCCTAAAATTTTGGAATACAATAGAGCTTTAACAGAGGGACTCTTGGGTGCACAAACATTTTAGAACTAGGGGCTTCACATAGTGGTACATGATGGTCATGATGGCGAGAGTAGACAATTCTTGTCTTTATAAGCCTGACACATAATAATTCCTATACGTTCTTATATATACGAAAACATGCATTCCAACAGTATCTTTAAAATCATTTTTGGGGCAAATCAGATCACTGGATAAGTGCCAGAGACGCACAAGACCAAAGGGCGCTTCTATGGGATGAAACTGGTAGTGAAATAGGAAATTTGACTAATATGTTATGGGAGAATACTGTACTTACTTTCCAGATTTGTGGTTCATTTGCGGTTGCCTCTGTAACCGCTGCAAATCTACATTTACATCTTTGTACAGAAAAATACAAAGTACTATGTGAAACATAAACAAATACAGCAGAATAATTGTAATTTGCAATGTAGCTAAACAATGTCGTTGCAAAAAATACATTTAACCAGTAAAACATTCTTATTCAAGCATTCACCTGGAGACTCTCATACTTGATACAGGGCATGGGTTTATTTAAAAACGGTGCAAATTTTGTTCTGGATGTTTAATTTGGCATTAATAAATAGTTTTGGTTTGTCAGATGTATTCTCCATTCCTTTTACGTTGGCTCGACGTCAATGGCTTCATGATTTTATTACCGCACATTGTCGCAAATTAGATCAATTACTTTCAAAGCATCGTTTGTGTATGAAATTGTTGGTCATTAAATACTACTTTAAAGGCAGTTTTCTGTAGTAATTTTTTTTAAAACCTGATGGTATCGTCGGAAGCTTTAAAAATGTACCCTTAAAGAGCGGGAGGGTTGCTTTCCCCGCGGACCCACATTTCTGGGCTAAATATGGATATTTGTACCCCTACCCCTAGGAAATTGTTACCACCAGATTGCCCTTTTAAACCTTCAACCTAGTAAAACACAGCTTCTTACCTTCATTTTGGCAGTCTCGTTAAAGAGGAATCTAGCGGGTTACAGTCACTATTTCAAACGAAAGTCCAAAAAGACTCGCACAAAAACATACTGATGTACGAGGGAAGCGTTACGGAGCGCGACAGGGGGTGAGGGGTGGGTAGAGCTCAGCGTGACGGTTTTATAAACCTGCAAAATTACTAATCAGCGACGTGTCATAAATTATTCCTCACTCCGTTCACCATTTTTGATTCGTCATAGTTTACTGTAACTCTCAATATCATGTAGTTTCGAATGATTTTTAAATGTTTCATGTGTAAAATTAAATAATCTGCATTGATACAAATATTTCATGTGAAATGGGGAAGTAATTCATTTCTTTGCATAGCGACAATGTTCAACTATTTATTTGATTAATTATCTTTTTATTGTAAATTTTAACGTTAGTGGATTGAAAAGTGATGCGGGGCTTAACGTTGTTGTTAAATACCTCTGTCTTAGTTTTAGATGGCATGTGTCTATTCTAAATTGAATTTATTAATGTAATTTCCATATAGAAATGCACAGAAATTAGTCTGTGTTATACATTTAAGTAATTTAGTAATGTATGATTCTGTCGTTAAATATCATGCGTGCAATTGCAATGATAGAAAACCAACATAGGATTTAGGTAAATATCTTCAGGTAGTATGTATGTTTTACATCATGGACGGAACATAGCGGACGGAAGGGGGTTGGGTGGTTCAGAGGCTAGCGTGACACAAGCGTTACAAGGGTGGGTGGGTGCCCTGAAAATCGCCAATTTAGCGTTACGTTTGAAATGGACGGGCCCCTTAGGACATGCATTTGGTAAACCAATGCAAGTGCATCAACTTGGGTTAACCGATATTCCGTAAGAAATCGTTTTGGAGTTTTTGAAGGAGCTGGGAACTACAAGTTTTAAAGATGACGCGTATAAATATCTTGAGCATAACTGCAACCACTTTGCAAACGCGTTTTGCATGTTTCTTACAGGAAAAACATACATAACATATATATAACTTGATGCCATGCAACTATACAGAAATAGAGATGAAATTTTGCAGGCCCTTAATGAAAAGACCTAAATTCGTAGAATATTTTGCATAATGTAGTCGACTTAAGTCTACCCTACTCTATGTAGTACACTTGGGTTACACTGGAAGGGTAAACACAAAAGTTTACCGTAATGATAGATAGCAATTTAAAATCGGGGCTCAGACTTCGGGATATTCCTGGCCTCTTGCGCAAACATACAGATATAAGGGATCTAATATATGCTGACCACAAAATCTAGCGAAGCGCGTCAGGCTAATCTATCAAATCCTGAGTTACGCTGTGAGCTCAGTAAAAAAGTCGTTTCAAGAGCTATGGAAGCCATGGGATAACACCATATATATTGCGGGTGCACACCATCTCAGCTGATATACAATTCAGCAGGGGATCAATGAAATCAAGAAACTCTGTATCATGTATCAAACGAGACGGTTAGTAGGACACTCAGACAGGCTTCATTAAAAAGTGGATATTTATATTTAGGTTGTTTTTCTGATTGGAGAAAGTTTTGGATCTTTCCGATCTCTACTGGGTACTCAGTGTTCTCGGAGAGATACTGAAGCGATTAAGGAGTCTTTTCTGCGAACAATTCGCACAATATGAGATCAGTATTCTTAGCAGCGAAATCACTCGAGGGAGTGTGAATATTCAGACGAATGTCAGATTATCAAGTACAATCTGAGTGATTTGGGATAGCCAACGGGTAGATTCATCTGAATCTGAATATCTATAAGCCGCAAGGAGGAGGAACTGGTGGGACGGTCAACAACCACATCATAGAAATATGAAACACATTGATAATCTAAACTTCGGCAAAGCTTGCCTAAGCAATTCTAAAGAGAATGCCTGCCCCAGGCAGTAAAGAAATTTTAGTTTCAATAACGGTATCTCCTCTGGGTTCGTCGAGGACCCTTATGGGTAACCCTTATCTTTAATGGGAGTTAAATTCAAGCTACCAAGAGCAGGCAGAATGAGAAGACAATTTTTTCTTGTCAATGATGATGGCCCTGGTGAATAATCTTGAACTTTGTTCGAGAACAAGAACGGCGGGTAGGATAATAGTGATACGTTTAAGTCACAGTTGGTATATATACAAGAATCAAAATGCTCAAGATAGTCGAGGAGAAGATGACACAACATATTCAAGCCAACCATTTTTCCTATAGTCAGGTAATTGAAGACTCAGCAAGTGAGAAGAAGTCACTGAGAGAGTTCCCCAATTATATCGGTGTCGCAAAAAGTCATCAACAGTGTTAGATTTACACTATCATATCACTGTTTAGCTATACGCTCCATACGTCTAGCAATATGCTGATCAAGGATTCTGCGATGATGTGCCTTGGAATGTCTAGCCCAAAGTTTACCTGCGGATAAAAGTATTTCCTCTTCCAGGACTCATTGCAAGATAAAAATTGTAATAGTAAATAGTACATTTAATTTAAACTAAATCTATATTAGACATCAGTAATATTATATCACCAGTATTTTTCCAATTCGACAGCTTACTTTTCCAATACTCCAATACTTCCATGACAGGAGGAACGTTTTTAAATGTTTTTCTATGTGAAATCTTGTGGTGCGTGGACTTTAACTTCAACCTGAATACGTGAAATGAACACGAATTGAATTGTGTAATAGTGTACAATATGTATTTTTGTTAAAAAACTAACCTCATATACCAATCCTTTCATAATGATGTAATTATTCCAACTGAAACTATGGTCCTTTGGGGCTGTATTGATAGCTGTTGAAGATACCAAATATAAATAAATTTATTATTAATTATTGAAGAACATACATGAGCAAACCCAATTATGTTATTCGCTTACCGAATAACAGTTTCTTAGTTTTTGAAGTCTTGACATCTACCATGCTTTTGAGTATTGCTTTTTCATAAACTTTAAATCTACCTGATGTGTCGTGAGTGCACTTAAATTTTTGTTTTGCTTTTCTAGCACACATCATGTGCAAAAGGAAAACAAAAGTAACTCACATGAGTAGGTATACTTCCTCAGCGCCTGCAGCATTAACAAGTCTGATAACAAAACGATAACAGTTTTTCACAATGTTATGCACTATGATTTGAGCGTAGAATCACTTAACTTAATCAATAGAGTATAGTATACAATCCAGTTCTGTTATGCATATTAAGTATACAATGCAAGCATAATTACTTTGTCTGATTTTGAGTGGTACATTCTTGAAAAAGTCCATGTATTTCCACAAAAAGTTCATAAAAGTATGCAATGAAACATATAGTTAACTTTCACTCTGTTACGAAAGGACGGAATATCACGAGTGTGGGATTCAGGTGAGCGACAATATCACACGATGTTTTGAGCAAATACTGAATCCTTGCTTTTAATAAAAATTTGCATCTGCAATATAAACTCATGCGGGTATGCTTTAAAAGTGTGAATATGATACAAGAATGTTTAACTAATTCAAAACGGGAAAAAAATTTCTAAGAATTTGAAAACAGTGTATTTCTACCTTCAACATTCGGAAGGATTATTTTTTTGTTTTGAAATTTATGGAAAGTTGTATATTTAGTCCAGTCGAACACAAACTCAACTCCTTTCACAAAAAAAACCGCTTATTGAATTTGGGTCGGCAATTAAAAGTCCTTCCGGTTAATTTCAGCTAAACATAAAAATTGGCTTTACGAACACGAAAGACTAGCGCCAACCAAATTAACGTGTAGACAATTAATTACTTTTTATAGCTTTGGCTTGATCATATCCTGCCTAATTATGTCTAGTTGAGCGGATGTTTTAGTCGACGTGTCAAAGTTCCAAGCACGACCGTGGAGTTTGAAACCAGGTAGATCAAAAAACATACTCAGCTCAGGTTTTCATCCAGTTTTTTTCTTTTTAAAAAGAACATTAAAATATTAGCTCATAAAACTCTCTACTAAGAAGTTATAAATATTTCTGATTTCATCTCGTGTTCATTCCCATTTTGTTTCAATCAAAGTCAAGGTTTAAAAAAGCTATATCACCTATACAAAACAAATTCTAAGCTTTAAACTCTAAATATCTTCTTTGTACATACATGCATATGCAAAAAAGACTAATATCACATTGAAATATGAAATTTATGTTTATTAGCGATTTTGCTAACTGCAACCTTCGCAGGTGGCTTGCTCAAGTGCTTATCACGTCTTTTCCCACACCTGAAAACTGATTGGGAGAAATATATACTCTACTTCTTCAACTCCAGTAAATTGCTAATGGCTGCCTTGTCCCAGATGTGTCACTGTCACCGAGTTTCATAAACATCCAAAAAGAAATGGAATTGAGAAGAGAACAATACAGATATTCCGACTTATTCAACGTCATTATCAGTCCAATCCAGGATGCATGGGAATATGATAGCCTGGAAAGGTCAATTTTGGCGTTCAGCGAAATTGTTGTTCCTTCAAGAACCCTGTTTATTTTCGTTTGGGGAAATGTCCAACTCTCGCAAGATCAGAATTTTCAGAAAGAAATCATGAGACGGAACGTCATACTTGCTAATTGGAACACACAGAAGTTGCCAATATTTCCAGCGATAAAGATTATTCTCACGTTTCCACAAAATTTTGAGTGCAATCCTGACCAAGCATCTGTCAGCATAATCGGGTTTCGCTACTTTGAATTCCGTTTGCTTTCTGCTGCAGACTTTGCAGAACTGTGGAGGGAACTAGATTTCTACAGGCTTCATCGTTATTTGTTTTGGAATGGAAACGGAAAAAATTTTACAGCCCTGTTGTATATATTTCTTGATTGGTATGAATTCATCAAACAACTTCCAAAGAACGTTTGTCTCAGCCCAACAAATCGGATGAATTACAGATGCACAGCTGAAATCATGACATTTAACAGCTTATCAGCAATCCACAACATTTCAATTTCTATAGTTGAAAACTCTGTAGAGAAGCAGGAGAATTCCCAGTATCGCTTCACTTATACAGGCCCGAAATACTTATGGGAAAAGTTCATCTTTTTAATGCAGGTTTAAGTTCATTGCTCGCATGCCTTTTCGCACTTTCGACTCCCGAACAGTCATCTACTGCCCCAAAAAGCACCTTAAGGTTGACCTCTTTGTTAACTTTTTAATGTGGTACGAACCCTTCAGCTCAGGTATTTGGAGTTTAGCATTACCGGACTCGGCTTTGCAATATTTTGCTGCTATAGGAATCATCGTAAGCTAGGAACGTTGCTCAGGAAATTTTGGGATTTTTGGTGGTCTTTTTGGGGCATCCGTCAATCCCCGATATTTCATTGTGATTTATTCAATGGCATTTCTCATGACGCAACTCTACTCAAATGGTTTAACCAGCATTATCACTATTTCTCCGGCACCCAAAGTCAAATCAATACGATCAAGGAATTTATTGAACAAGGATACAAAATCATTTATAATCAGCCATGGTACCTTACCCTCCGAAATATTTGTTTGACGCGAATTCACTTCGTTAGGTATATCTGTGGAGAAAGCTTTTACGTGTCAAACTTCATCGTCGAGATTACAAATATGTTGAAATGGTGACTAAATCAGGTCTACGTCTCGGAAATTATTATTCGACAAGCAGTTTAACAGTTGATAAGCAAGTAGTCCAGAAAAAAATGCGGGAAACCAGTGAGCAGTTTCTTTGTTTTGATATTCCTCAAACATTTGACAACAAGTTATGGAGCTGGCTGGTTAAAACCGAAAATCAATTCTGGCTTATTGAATCTATACAGAAAATCGTTGCATCTGGTCTATATTACAAATGGAACGAGTGGCAGTCTTGGCATCTTCTGCTTGTGAAAAGTTGCACCACGATAACGTGAGAGGAAAGCCGGCGTCAGTCGAGATAACTAAAATAAGAGCGGTGGCCTTATTCTGGGCTGTGATGCTGGCAATTTCAATTGAAATTTTCATAATAACAAGAAATTAGTCTTTTGAAAATGTTTTTGAAGGTATGCCATCGAATGTTTATCGCATTGCGCAACTATTGCGTAACTAGTAGGGTTATGAAAAGACAAAGTCAAAATGTGGTAATAGTACGCACGGCTGATACCAACTAGTAAGAGAATGTATGTATGAATGTGTTTACGGGGCCTCATGATCATATGAGCCTGATCTAGCTACTACAGACGACCGGTCGGTTATTCACAGAAATGGCCCATCTGTGTTACCGGTCAGAACTCTCAGAGTCACGGAGGTCGAACAACCCATTCAATTTAGGATTTTCTCGATACTACCCCCAATTATTAGTAAGGAGATGCCCAGTAAGAACCGGACTGTGTTTGATTGGCTGTAATTTTTGAACGAGTCAACATTTGGGGAAACTAGTGGGTTTATTTAAATGCCCATTCAATGTAAATTTAATTTCCGTGGATCGGTAACTCCTGTGGCAAGTTGTCTTTTGACAGCAAGGGAATTTCAAATTACTGTCTAAAATTGAGTTTTCAAGGCATTTTTGACCATATTTGAAGTCTGATTTCTCAGAAATTACTAATGATTTTGTGAAAGTTTTATGTTTCCTTAATAGAAGGCCTAAATAAGTCTAGGAATCTCTTTGGTTCGTGTATCCCAAAGTTATACGTTGTCATAAAATTACTGGTCAAGTACACATATTTTTCGAAATATTGCAAAATTTCTTGTAACGAATTTGCCAAAATTTCGATTACGCCTAATTTATAACAATAAGCATGGATTTAAAAAAAGTAACTCCCATGATGAAACATGGGTAAAATGTGATAGAAAAACATAAAAATCATATAATGAATGAGTCGTTTGCAAGATATTAACTGCAAATTGAAAAATCTGCATGAAAGCATGCTTTTTAGGTTGATTTTTTAATTAATTTTTTACACTACAGCAACTAGCCTGCAAAACTTTTACTTCTTGAAAACAGTATCCAAATTTAACGCACATTTAAATGACTTGTTCAGATTCCCCAAATGTTGACTCGTTCAAAAATTACAGCCAATCAAACACAGTCCGGTTCTTATTGGGCACTTCCTTACAAAACCAAGTATACAACAAAAAGTAGCAAATAAACTCTATAGTTTGGATAATTTTGAATTCGCCTGTCGTTTTGTCCCAGCCTTGAGAACTTCGCCATTCCTCTGTTTAACGTGGAACCATAAGCGAATGGTGACATAATATTTTATAAGATATCGGTAAATATGCATAGAAATGCTTATATATTCATCTTAAGTTGTTGTTGTGTCTTTATCAGTACACAAAAATCTATATCACACAATCCAGTAGGACTAGAATTATCTTCAATCAAGCAGCAATGGTTTTATCAATGTGGAGAAAGCAGATAAGCAACGACAGAATCAATGGCGCCGCTTACGGAGGAAAGCTGAAATAATTAGAGAAAGCTCCACGATCTTATCAATGCGTTCACTATAGCAGCGCGCTTACCAGTGTGGTATACTCGTGGTTGTATGTACAATTGTGCAACCAACGTTACAGCACTTTACTTTAAACTTCGGATCTAGTTTGAATATGTTCAAAGATTGTATGGTTCACATTATTTTGAATCGTTTTGTGGTAAGTTCTTATAGTTTTTTTTAAATTCAATACACGAACACCATTAATCATTTACAATTAGTTGTTGTTTATTATTCGAAGTTAATTTATGGTTTCTTAAATTTTCAGGGCTACAATAATTTCTTTGTCGTTGAACCACTACACTTTCCAATTATTCTGTCAGTGCACCGTTATGAAATTCAAAAGAAATTGGGAAATCTCCAAAATGGGCTTGCGTGTCATGACAAAAAGTTTGTGGAGCAAACTCCAAACAAATTTTTGTTCAAGGCTCCCCCATCAGGAAAATTGCAATGTTTTGTGCAGATTTATGTCAACTCGGATCCATGTTCTATTAAACTACCAGCAATGAGGAATGTTTACGGAACCCTATCATATTCAATTTTCAACTCAATAATTGATTACAGAACTGGTGAAGATGCGGCTCAACCTCTTCGAAGGTGCTGCATATATTACATCCACGTTGAGCCAGGTGAAGTTGATGCTTTTGAGAGGAAATATGTAGGGAGGATTCATTACATTTTGCATTATTCGAATGGAGTGGAGACTCTTTAAAACCAAGCATCATGTCCGGTTCCACACAATTGTTGTTTTGGATTGCCTTTTCTCAAAAACAGACCTACGTGGTTGTTTATACCGCTGTATTACCATGCTTTCCGTCCACTGATAATGAACAACTGGATTACCTCTGTTCTGGGCACAAACTGAATCCCACCAATTACGGACAATGTATACTATCTCACAACAAGTTGATAAATGAGCTGGTGGAGTTTAGTAGTTATGCAGAAAACCACAAATCTGTTGCACGTGCCCGTCTTCGTTGTCCAAAATCATTTATAGGCCACTCTGGATTTTTTGACTATGCCGTATCAACCATAAGCTACCTTCGGCATTACAGATTTGTAGGAAATAATGTTGAACCAATTTTATTAGGGATTCTGTATCCCAATCAGACTATCGTAAGTTTGTTTGATATAAACGTTTGGATGTCAGCTTTGCACAGCAATAAGTATACTGTTAATCCCACCTTATTGTCCACGCGTTTTGACACGATTGAATTTATTACTTGTGTGCCGATATCAAAAAAGCCGTTTTTCTCACTTATCGGATACGTCAGCGCATTTGACTCGAAAACGGGTCGTCATTTCGTTTGGTTTGTTAATGAGTATGATTATGTGGTATCGCATTGTTACAAAATCTAAACATAACCAAGCTTACCAACTAATATTTTTCTGTATACTGCTAGGCCAATCGACATCATCAATTCAAATGCTTAGATGGCTTACAGGGTCATGGGTACTCGCAGGCTTATTTTTAACTATAACTATCAGGGAGCAAATATTGATCAATTAACCTCTCCTCTAAATCCGACAAAAATAGAAAGCTTTGACGAAATCTTTGATAATAACCTCACAGTTTATTCACTCCCTCTCGAGGATACCAATATTTTGAGATAACAATTGGATTATGACTCTAATGAACCTATGTGGAATTACAAAGACTTAAACTTTTACAATATTTACACACGCAGACAGGTAAACGTTTCTGTGAGTGATGCCGACAAAACGTTCGCAACTTTTGCAAAAAGTCCAGTTAATGGAGCTGAGTCTATGGAAATGGTTCCGTTTAAATACTACGTTGATAAAATATCAAAATGTCAGTCGGATGTGTTTGTAGATGTCTTGAGTCAAATAATAAGGTTACGCATGGAATTAAAAGCACGTCGAATTTACGATGATGTTATTGCTACCAGCAAACAATCCTATGGAAAATTGTACCAATTTTGGACGTTTGACTATTTAAACACGCCAACAGAAATTTTCAATTCGACTTTTGTC
>LJIJ01002418.1:0-27363 GCA_001718145.1 Orchesella cincta
TAGTTTGTAAAAAAGATGTTTGTATATAAAATGACAGCGTGTACATTACCAAGTCATTTAATTCAGCAAAAGAATTGAAATGTCGATACTAACCAATACATTTTTTCTTTGTAACAGTTAATTCTGAATAAAGAAAATTGTATGCGCCCAAATAAATTCGTATAAAAGCTTGGTAATAAACTTGGCAATGCCTAAACTAGTCTGACTTCAAAAGGTTGTCTGACCAAGAACGAATTGAAAAAAGTTGTCATTAAAACTCCGGCTCTTTGCAAACATTCCCATTCCCAAAATGAAAACTCAACGCGTTCATCCGTCCAATGGCTGAATCGCCGTTTTGCTCAATTTGTATGCAGCTTCGTGAAAAAGAAGCGCATAGTTTCCAGAAAAACACACGGCGGTAATCCTCAGTAAAGTTTTTGAATTTTATAAACTATGCAAGTACAAATTTTTATTGTGTTTAACAGTTATCAACAGGTCGTTCATGCATAACTTGGTGTACTAAGGGAGAGGATAATAAGTATTGGTGCGAGCCACTGGAAGCACAAACAACTTATGGTATGAAAATTGTTAAAAATTTGCACTGCATATTAAGATATGTGTACTCATAAATAAATTAATTAAATTATAATGTTTCACAGGTGCAAATCAGTTTAACTTCACACTGTTCCGCAAACTAGAGAACACTTATTTTGGTCAACCAGTGCACAAAGTGAGTGTCAGTCATATCTAGGTTTTTATTACTACTGTGCTACACGGCAACCAGCTGGGATTATTGTGGGACCAACAACACAATAGGATAAACGACGATTCAACAATTATGAAGTTGTGGGCTTGTAGCAAATCGATATGAATGAACGATAAAGCCTCATTCATTTAAGTTTATATGATTAAAAATAATTCTAAAAACTAATAATATCCCCTTTGATTCCAATTTTTAACGATGCATGAAAACTTTATTTAATCAATTGTGAATATGATTTTGATGTATTTTAACTGTTTGGTATCGACGACATTCAAAAAATATTCTGCCAATGAATTTAAAAATTATTATTTGAACTTGTTTCACTAAAACATAAACATTTCAGTCGTAAGGTCGGCTCCTCATTGCTCAAAAAATACTTGAGATGACATCAAGTTCATTTGAATTTATGTGACATTCAACATTATTTCATTTCAGCAATGCATCAAATAAATCATCACAACAGTATCTTTACATGGTTCATGAACTATCTGTTGAAAAGGCTGATTGCGTTGTCATATTTTACATACAGTTGATCGGCATGAATGGAGGCCATTCGTAATTTACTAGCAAAATATCAAATATAATTAATTCATAAATGTGCACGGGCATCTAAATTAGGTTATAATAGGATTTTGGTATTATGCGTAATAAATAAGGCCAATAAAAATCATTATCATTGTATTTTTACAAACATCGTGTATTTGAGCAGCTGATTAAAATGTTTGCTATGAAACAAAGAGTCAGCAGTAAAGTCCCACTAACAATAATCTGAGTGCTAGAAGCGTACAATTAAAATCGCCATCTTTTGATCTAAACGAAAATGTATTTTTTGAAGATTTAAGGAATAATTTCACTTTGTGTTTCTTTGCAGCAACCTATTAATTATACATACCATGCACGCATGCACATCATTATCATGAGTCGGTTAATACAAAAGCAAAGCATTTCAAGAAGTTGTTTCATTGAGCCTTATTAAAAAGCGTTTCATAACCACATATTCTTACATAATTGATTTGGAGAATGAAATTGCAACCAAGTTATCAATCATTGCCCTCTACATTACAGGTCAAACCAGCTGGCGTGCTTTGGTAATTATTAATCATGTACTCATTTTACGAATAAATCTGTTTTAATGGTTTCTGTACAAATGTATATAAACATAATCAAAGGTGCTGTAAACCAATTGCCGATGATCATGGATATAGAGATGCTATACATATCATCATCACATTTACTTGGTTATTTAATGAAAATTACTTGGTTAAAATTATGAATGAATAAAAAAGATACACAAATGGCTCATTTTGCTTTCTCGACGGTTTCGGCTTTTTAGGAACCAGGATGTTTTTTGAACTCTTTGCTTGGCTTGGGGATAACCCCAATAGAATCGGCATTCATTTTTGCAAGGGCATCTGTAGTAGGCTGTCATGGGACTTGGGGAGCAATTATCCCACGTCACCTGAAACACGCTTTCGGTGTATAAATATTATTACACGTACAGATGATTAAGGTAATAAGTAGAATTTTAAATCGTTCGCTTACGAAAAAGAGTGTCGACGTTGTAGTAACACCAATTCGTATTTTCTGCGCCCTTCTCACATTCTGACCAACAAATTTCACCTGTTAAATTTATCATGAATGATTAGTTTTTACCAGTATACATTACTAATAATCTTTGTCTGAAAAATTAATTACCATTCATAGTTCTTTGCCACAATCCGTGAATTACAAACATTTGAAAAATGATAAATATCAGCATTAAAAAAGTTGCACTGATGAAACCCATCTACGTCCCATGATAGCAGCCAGTTGAATCAGTTGTAACTTCAACAATGATGAAACTAGTTTGTCCACAATTTTATATGTGGTGTTCCACTTCTCGAGTTACCAACAAAAAAAGTTATCTCATTTAATTTTGAAGCGTAAGAATGCTGCGTCCCATGTTTACTACGAAATAAATGGCATAAAAAGTATTCTTTATTTGTTTACTGGAATGAAGGATGTAACTACGTTTATTCAATAATCAATATAATGCTTACTTGATATTTGGATATATAGAATCAATAGAATGTAACATACAAACATTTATTTTGTTCTGCATGATCATAATATGATTTTGCACATGCAGATGATGATGATGACGGATATTAATATATAATATGCATTAACGATTTCTTGTCTACCATTGATAACATTCCATTACAGCTACTTGATCAAATCATTTTATTGAAACTGTATGAGTATATTCCTTTATATGAAACTTCTACTTGGTACTTGATTCGCGTTCTCAGCTCAACTAATCCATTTATATTTATCTGAAAACTTTTTAAAATAATTCCTTATTTCTGACTGAATTTATGATTGGACTACCAAGTATTATATTACTTGGAAATTAAATAAAACACTTATTATGGAGTAATCATGTGGGCATAATAATTGAAAAACACATACCTTTATATATTAACTTAATTAATGCTATACTAAAATATCTATCTTACCAAGTAAGAAATAAAAAAAACAAGGGTCAACGTAGCACAAAACCTAAACCCTGTCTCAGTCTTATACTTGGCTTGTTCATTCTTGGAATTGGGTAAATCCCTCACTAACCAGTTGCGATTAGTTTTTTACCAAATGAATCACGTACCAAGTTAACCTTAAGTTGACAAGTAAAGTATCCACCAAGTTGACACCAAACACCAACAGCCACGTAAATATAAATACCAGCAATTTGTTGTAATATTATTTACCAATAAAATTTAAAATAAAAGCAGTCGAATAGACTACATGCTTGTCATTCAACTCTGTAAGCTCACAGTAAATAGATCTTCCCGTTACTGTTCCCCAACCAAATTGTACAAAATGGTTAACAACCGCGTAAGTAAATTGCGGCAATTACTAATCATTTTTCTGCATGTAATTACACTGTCATCATTGACAACCTGTTTTACCTGCCAAACCCCCGAAGAGCTACTTGTGGCTGGCGTCAAGTCTCAAAACAATAATCACAATGGTAAAGGAGAAATGTGGCCAAACGGCATTGTTAAGTTCAAGCTACATCCAACTCTCAGTCTTCAAGACACATCAGAAGTTTTCAAGGCTTTTGACGAATACCAAAAAAGACCTGTATCCGATTTGAACCATGGCAAAAAAGGAATTGACTTTGTAAGCATTGAAGTGGACAACAATGTCTGTGGATTTGCAAACCTCTGCAAAATGGGTGGTTCCCAGGTTGCACTATTTGGAGGGAACTGTCGCAACATGGCAACGATGGTGCATCAACTAGGCCACACCTTGTCTTGGCCACGAGCATCAGCGATCGGATCGAGACCTGTATTTAAATTTTACTGGTTGTAGTACTCCTCCAAATATCACAGAATCTCTTCGGCGTCCTATGGGAATATATGACTATTCCAGTCAAATGCATTCCCAATGCAACTCCTGCAATGGAGGTTGGCCCAGCTTTGCACAAGAAATTTACCTTGTGGACCCGATTCCACAGCCTGGGCTTGGTGTATTGGACGCTGATAACATTAACTACTTGTATAATTGCCAAGGTAATTAAAAACTTTAACACGTTTATTCGTTTAAACAAGGGTAAATATTATGATTTGTTTCTAAGGTTGCCAGTGATCGAGGTTTCTGCGGCGTTGATTTCTCAAAAAGACTATGCAAACTGCCCAATTTCGGGTTTTGAAACAAGGAATGGCACACCAAAAGTAATAACTTGTGGCAGATTCAATAACGGCCACATAACGGAGGTTTGTATCCGGAATGTTGATTTCAACAAGAAAACTTGCAAAATATCCTGGTTATACAGACATGAAGTGGAGGACCAAGGTGGAAGTACTCACAATACCGGGGGGTTTAACAGGGGTGACTGCAGTGTTTATAGGTGGAACCGTGAGGGATGTGTTTTGATTCTTTGGTGCCTGTTGGAAATCTTGTTAAACCGAATATTTTAAATTGGACATCTTACGTAGCTTTTGCCTCAATAATGGAGCAAATGCTGTTGGAAAAGTATGGCTACGGGGTAATAACGGATTTAATCCTAAAGGCAGAAATTTCAATGGGTTCGTTCAGTTTTTCCAACAATTGAATACCAAGTACTCACCTGTAAATTGGACGCAATGTGCATGTTGAAGCAAATATTTGCTGATAGCGTAGTGCATCGTAAAACTGCGTTTTACACAAACAATAAATCTTAATAAACAATTATATTCAAAGCGAAACCTTTATTACAAGTTAATAATTTCGAAGTTATTAAAATGAATTTATTTCAGATGAAAAATATTGAACACTTTATAAAATATTGAGTTGCAAACGGTGTTGTAAAACGATTGTCAAGTAGCGCTCTAGGATTGATGATACTGCTGTATTGGTTATGGGAATTATTTAGTTTCAACATATTGTTTGATTTGTACATATTTGTGACGTTTTTGGTTGCTTTTGGAATTATACAAGCTTTATAATTACATTGGAAATTCCTTACATAATTAAATAAAATATTGAGAAAAAAAGTTGGCAAATTTTTGTTAATTTTCGTCATTCACGAATAATTAAAATTTGTAAATACTACAATAAAGTTTGAAATTTTTTTATACTAATTACTCCCTCCGATACTATTTACCAAAATGAATTTAAAGCACCAATTTCAGATAAAAGGTTCCCTGAATGCAGTTGGTGCATGCTCTTGCGGAATAATGATGTTGGTGCTTTCACCCGGCAATCCTCTCGTTTCTTTGGACCCTGAAATACAACCAAATTACTGAACTCACTAAATCTGTTTAATCTCTATGAGCAAAAATTAAACGTGCTAGGATGTGTTGTAAAAACACACATTTATCCCGGAGCAGTAACAAAATGCTTTGAAACACTGCTTGAAATCCTCCGATAAAAACATAAAAAGAATAGGGTGCACAGCAGTGGTAGAACTTGCTAAATATCCAGTCAAATCGGATTCAATAATGCTTTCTATTGTTTTGGGAAGGGATTCGTATGGAATTAATACCAAGGCAAGCTGCATAACAAAGAAACTTTTGAAAACTTGAAATATGTTTAAAATTTTTTTGTTTTATTATAAACAAGTATAGCTAAATACCAGGGCAGTCCAATACGGGATCCAACACACGAAGTGAACGACAACGAGTGTGTAGATTAATCTGGTGACATTTCGCTGTACTACTTCATGCCTAGGCCCCGTAACTGAAACAATTGGTTCTTGGCATGGTTGCAAGTCGTGGTTTCCTGAGTAGTCATTTATGCCTAATTGAGATATTCCTCTTCGGCCAATTGTTCGAAGTTGTCGAACAGTAAGAATCCAGAAAAGGAAAATGAGTGTAAATGGAATTCCAAATCCATTTACAAAGGAGTAAATAAGAGACGTGTTGACACCACTCAGTATTGAATTTTCTGGCCAAAACACTGCGCAATACTTTTAAATTAAAACAAATTAAAATTAAAGCATTTTTTAAATTTTAGTTTGTTTTAACTTATTTACTTACTTCCCTAATTTGAGCATACAAAAATACTGGGAAAATGAGGACACCGGAAAAAACCCACAAAAACGCAGCTGCTAGTTTTGCCGATGAATTTGTGGGATTGCAAACATCTCGGTACCTATAGAAAATCACTAATTTTAAACATCTAGGTAGAAATTGTAGGTAACGGTTGATGTCAAGGTAATACCTATCAACGGTCAAGGCAACGAGAAACAAGGGGCCCGTGAACTCATTTATACTTGTTATGCTGGGGTGTGCTTTACACGTAAAGATTCCAGCAGACCTATCAAACTTCAATAAATCATATGCCATATAGAATGCATTGCGTATCAAAACGAAAAGATGTGCTATCGCCAGATTTACAATGTAGAGGTTTGTGGTAGTATGCAACTTGGAGAAACGAGCTACGCCATAGATAACAAGAATGTTGGCAACCAAGCCAACTAAACAAACTATTCTAGTAAAAATAGCTTGACTCCAATCAAACTGTGACATTGACAGCGACTGAGATGAATTATTCTCGTTTTCTATATTAAATTCATAATAATCCATAACTGATGCAATTTGGTGTGAAAACTGTTACTAGCGGAATGGAATACTACGTTCAAAAATCCCTTGGACTTGGCGAAGAACTAAACTCGTCAAATACTTTCATGTAGATTTTTCGAGCATTTCAAAAAAGAACGAGAGAGTGGATTGGGAGGAACCTCGTATTTATATAAATGACGAATGTTTCACCGCATCCTGTATTCTTAGTATTGCTACTTAAATTTTTGGTATGTTAAACCAACCAAATCCGCAATTATTTTCCAATTGCGGCTCACAAAAATGTTCGCAAAGAAATGCTTGACGCTGACATTGATAGTTTGTGTTATGAAAGCTTATTGTATGCATAACTCAGTACGTATTTTACCAGCTCATAATTCATTGATCGGTTTATTATTATTGAAGCATGTTTAATGATTTAGTTTGCTGAACTTTGGAATTTTATATTTTAACAAAAGTTTTGATTTAAAACATGATGAGTAATTTGAATACAGCTAACCAAAAAACCTCGGAACTGTGGTAAGGTTTGCAGGACCTGTGGGTAAACTTACTGGTAAAAATACGCTGTTAAGATGCCCTTGCTCCTGTGGGTATGCTTGGCCACTCTTTCTAATTTATGAGGAGTTATGATTTATGCTTATGCAATAGTATTAGTAATGTGACTTTGTACCTCTGTGTGCGCTTTACGGATAACGGCTTTGACTACTCCAAAGATAACAGGTTGCGGTTGGTGGCTGAGCTCGGCGAACGCAATTGATAAGCGGTGAACTACTAGGCACTTGCACTATTAATAAGTTAGGAAGCAACTACGGAAGCAGATTTAGTTTAATAAATAAAACTAATATTTTATTTCTGGAAATTTAAGTCCACTAAGGGAACAAATAAATAATTCTGAAAACAAGATTTTCAATGATAGACAAACTAAAGTTAGTCTAGTGTATTCTACGGGATCTACGAAAGGAATGAACTCTCTTCTTCTCTTTCCTTCACCTTACATCAATAGAACTTTTTGACAGTCCTAAATAATTATAATATTTTACTTAAATGTAAATCATTACACTTGTCATCACAAATGTACACATCATGAATACTGCACTCCAGTATCTCACTCATACACTTAAGGTATCTTAATAGCAGCTTGGATATGCGCTTTATCAGAATGGTATTCTTACTGGGCTCTGCCATTTACTTCAGTTATGTTCAAATGGATTGTTTGATATTAAATTAACTTTGCTAACATAAAACTGGCTTAAAAAGAATAAAAAACTAAACCGCCCCATCTGTAATCTATTAACCTATAGTTTGAAGAAATTAAATATATTCAATTCCGATTTAGCATTCTCAAATATTGTCAGCAAAAGGGTTGAAGTTTTGCGTTAGTAAGCCAGCCACCGATGAGGGAATTATATCTTAGATGCCTAACATTACCTGCTGGCAGCTGCGCGCGAAAGAATTAAAACAAGTCAAACTAGTTTCTTTTATGTAACAAGCCAGCAACATATTCATGATAAAGTTTTGAATGCATTAAATGCATTTGACCTTTGTTCGAAGTTCCAATTCCAAATTTTCAATTGTTTTTTTATAAACTGAATGCAGTAGCTTTCGAAAGACATAGTTTAAGCTTCTTTTTACGTTCTGCGTCTTCTGAATTTTTATAGTAAACATTGAATCTTTTTACGTTTATTTAGTTTGACACTGAGCTACAAACAAGCAGTAAATATAAGCGCATTATTATGAAGAAGAGTTTATTTGTATTTAAAATTCCTTTTGGAGTTGTAAACTCTTGAAATTCAGTCAAGTTTTGGTATGCGGAGCATCCTGCTGAGTATCTAAGAAAACCTTAAGCAATAAAATTCGCACTAAAAGCTTATTGTTAGCCGTAAAGTAATTATGGTGCCATAATAAACAACTTTGTAAACAAGCTAATGATATAAACTAGTGCCAAATCAGCATCAACACTGGCATACAGCGTATATCTTTAGCAATAGAATAGTAATGGTTGCAAGACTAATGTGAAATATAAACCACACTGGCTGACGACACCATCAAGTTATAGCAATATAGGTTATTATATCCACAAGCAATGAACCTTTATTTTACACATCTTTCTATGTGTATTAGATGGCTAAGGGGAACAATACTGTAATTACTTATTGTCAGTCATTGTTGGCAACGTTTTACTGGCAGTGCAATCAAGAGTCTGCTTACGATCAATATATTGATTTTACCGCTTTCGATATTCGATGGACATCAGCCGTCAGATCCCTAAGAAAAACTTAGTTCGTATAGTTCAGTTGCGGCTAGTGCAGCAGGAGTACAGTGCGGGCAGCTGAATTCAGCTGCCGTTTGTGGATAGCTATTTCAGCTGCGGCAGCCTAATTCAGCTGCCCTTTAACATGGACGAGGGTAGGATACGGCAGCGTGTTATTCTGCTTGCCCGTACCCGTTTCCAGGCGGTTGATGGAGGTTTTATGGAAGCAAAATTTCACCCAGTCGAGAACAAGGAGCGATACCGATTAACCTTAAAAAACTTTTAATTAAACCGTTTAACCTTTTTGAAAATTTGCATCTTCCTGTCACATGTTGGAAATTTTGACAATTTACATTAGGCGCGCTAAATTTCAGCTGCCCGAGGAAGCTGAATATGAGCTACCAAAACGGCAGTGAATTCAGCTGCCGGCAGCTGTATCTGCCTGCTAGCCGAACTGTAGTTCAAAATTAATGACTGTGAAATGTAGTTTGATATTTGATATTTAAAAGGGTGTTAAGAAAAATGTCAAAATATATTGATGCCGCGTTTACCAGGTTTTCGTCGGCAGTTTGCAGTGGTCCTAAATGAACCCAGCAAATCTGTAATACTCGTACCAGGCAATTTGGATTTCATAAAACCTACAAAAAATTCGTTCTAACTACAGATTTTATGTGATAATAAACGTATGTATTTTAAAGTTTTGGAATTCTGTTGAAAATGTTTGGTATCTTTCAGAATGTCGATCAGATAAGAGAAATTGGTAGAAGCCGAACGAATAAAGTATTAATTCTCATTAAGTGTAATGAATGATTAACCAGCACTAGACTCTTCTCCCGGCTTTGTAGAAGAATGGTTTTAGTTTCCATCCTTCTCCTTTTAATTACCGGGCAAATATTCACTGATTACATCAGGAACAAGGTCTAAGCAGTTGACCTATATCTTTCTGTAATAAATATTTTGTAGACGCTAAATCTTCGTTCTTACTGCTTAGTTTATGTGAGTATAAACGTTATAAGTATTCTGGAAGGCTCGGATTTCTATTGAAAATGTTGAGTGGCTTTCCGAATATCGATCAGCTAAGGGAAACTGGTGGAAATCGAACCGTTAAAATATTAATTCTCCTTAAGTGTAATGAATAAGTAATCAACACCAGACTATGGTTTCGGTTTTGCAAAATATTTTATTCAGTTTGTCATTTTTCTCCCTATAATTACTGGGCAAAAAATTCATTGTTAACAGCGGTAATTATTGGTGTTTTAGCTAAAAGGTTCTTGTATTAAATACTGCTCTGGCAAAAGCACCACTAAAATTATAATGAGCGTTGGAAGCCGGACAAGACCTTGAAGAAAGTCGAATGAAAGTCGATGGCATTGGACACCAGTACTTTAAGAAAAAAGGTTATGCGGCTCCTAGCCCAATCATGTTATGCTTCAATATGGCTTTCGTGGCATTCAAAAAATCTCAATTATTTAAGTAGGTATAATAGCTCATATCACATAAGTGCGTTTTCCATATTGATAGGACACATTCTTAGCATTTCTTCATGTGCCGCTTTGAGAAATGTACTAAAATAATAATGAGCTAATGTGAGAATTTGGATTTACGCGGCTCTTTGCCAAGAGTCACATATCATTTGGAGAAAGTTTGGCATTTGAGTTTTGTTGGGGTTACAAACCAGTTTCCAAAACTCCCACACAATTATACATAAAAATGCTTGTTACGAATCTTAAGTTAGTGTTGAAATTCTCCAGCCTGGCTTCCAAACAGGAATGTTGTTCCACCCAGGAATGCTTGGAAAATACACGACTCCTCACTTGCTTTTTTACTTCTTTTTAAAATCATGTATTATTATTATTTTGAATGAGTTACGAACACTCTGAATTTAAATATATAACGGAATGGAGTTGTGCTAATCCACAATGATAGTTTTGTTCGTATTTTCATCAATTTAATTATTTGATCGAGTTTTGACCAGAATGAGACTAGGATCACGTGCCCCAAAATTCTCCATCTTCGTTGACTGCATGAAAGCTGATTCAGCGATGATAACTATAGCTTCATCCTTTAACCCTCGAGTAAATATAGAACTTTCTCCCTTCGGATTCTCCCAAAAACATCTTTTATTCGGTGGACACAAACGTCCACCGAATTAATCATGAGGAGTCCACCCAAACCTTCCACTATGCATATAGCTTTGTCCTCCATACCATACCGCTGTCAACAACTCTAAGAATGCACCTAGAGCTCGGTTCAATTCAATTCAATACAGGAATTTTCAATTCCATAGCAATTCAGAGTTTGAATTGAACGAATTCCATTCAATTCAATGCAGGAATTTTCAATTCCATAGCAATTCAGAGTTTGAATTGAACGAATTCCATTCAATTCAATTATGGAATTTTCAATTCCATAGCAATTCTGAGTTTGAATTGAACGAATTCCATTCAATTCAATTCCTTTCATTTTTCCTGCTGATTTAAGAAATACAATTACAAGCTATCCCCGAAAAAGTGTCAGTTCATGCAATCTTCACTCGAGTTTCTTGGCCATCAAATCACCAAAGAGGTAAAGTCATTTCTTGGGCTTGTCAACTTTTATGGGAAATTTCTACCCAATTTGTCAACCCATTGTGAGCCATTATATCGACTCACGAAGAAAGATGTACCCTATGAGTGGAATGCAGCTTGCCAAGGTGCTTTTCTGAAGGTCAAGAAAATGATTTCTACAACTCCAACATTGGGCCATTTCGACCCATCCAAACCTATTGGTATATCATGTGATGCTTCGCCACTGGGCCTGGGAGCAGTTCTCTTTCTACGTGAACCAAAAGGTTTCGAGCGCCCAATTGCTTTTGCATCTAAGCTTCTTTCGGAGACAGAGCGGAGGTACTCGCAAATAGAGAAGGAAGGATTGGGAATAATCTTTGGAATCAAGAAGTATTACAAGTACTTGTGCGGCCGTCAATTCACGCTTGTGACAGATCACAACCACTTCTCACAATCTTTGGCCCCAAGTCTCAGCTTCCCCCACTCGTAGCAACTCGCCTTCACCACTGGAGTTTATTCCTCTCCCAGTTTACATATGATGTGACCTATCGCAAATCCGAAGACCACGGAAATGCCGATGCTCTTTCTCGCCTGCCTTTGTCTCAAGACCAGTCTCAGCACGTTCCATATCATGAAGCATGTGTGAATAGTATCACAACTCAGCAACTTGATATTCTCCCGATTACGGCTGCTAAAATCCGAAAGCTACCACTAAGGATCCTTTGCTATGCAAAGTCCTTCAACTCGTCCTCTATGGATGGCCAAACAAACTTCGTGATGAAGACGCGGCCCTCAAACCGTTTTTTTCTCGACGGTTAGAACTAACCATAAATCAGGGAGTTCTTATGTGGGGTATTAGGGTGATCATACCCGCCCAAATTCAACACAAATACTTCGCCATCTTCATGAAGCTCACCTTGGAGTTGTGCGGATGAAGGCCCTGGCTCGCCAGCATGTCTATTGGCCTGGAATAGACAAGTGCATTGAGGAAATTGCAAAATCATGTATAACGTGCAAACAATCGGCTGCTACTGCACCCTGCTCACCCTTCACCCTTGGCAGTTTCCTGAGAAACCGTGGCAGCGTCTACACATGGATCTTGCAGGCCCTTTTTTAAATCAAATGTGGCTGATTGTTACTGATGCTCACACAAAATGGCCTGAAGTATTTGCCATGCACTCCAACACCACCACCCCGGCGGTACTTACCAAGCTAACAGAACTCATATCTCGTTTTGGAGTTCCGGAGCAGCTGGTTACAGACAACGGTCGACAATTTACCTCTGGGGATTTTGAGCAGTTCTGCAAAGATAATGCAATCAAACACATTCTTTCATCCCCATACCACCCTAGAAAAATGGCGAGGCAGAACGTTTCGTGAGAACTTTTAAGGAAGCCATGAAGACCACTGATGATGCGATACTTACCCGTCTCCAGCGATTTTCTATTGGCTTTCGGACAAACACCCCATTCTACACTGGTGTTAAGTCCATCGGAACTCTTGCAGAACCGCAAACTGCGAGACTCTTTTGATCTTTTCATCCTTTACACGTCAGCCCGTAGCAGCCAGGCAGATCAAGAAAAAGCATCAACTCTAATGTTAGGAACGTGTTCCGAAATTCATAAGCCCGGTTTGGGATAAAAATTAAAATAAACTTTGTAGAATAAACACTAAAACCTAAACCCTCTCTGCGTCACTCATGCTCTCTAAGCATCTCACCTTTACACATATACTCGCATATATTTCATTGGCGAACGAGTGATGTGTCTCTTTCACTAAGTACAGTGACTAGTTCTTGTTGCCCAAACCAACTTCTGCTCTCACAATTTGACCCTTGATGAGCGATCAAGAGTGTATTACTCTATCTTCCGGTGACGAATTCTCGGCCCTTTCTCCGGACAAAAATCAGACACGACTCAAGTGCTCCACCCCGCCCAAAGCCAAAACTAAAAAACTTAAAAAGAAAAAATCTCCAAAGAAACCTAAAGTTCGAAAACCGGTCACCATCATGAGTGCTCCGATTGGCATTCTTCGGGCTTTTGACCAAAAAACTGACGATTTTGAAATGTGGTGGGCCACTTATGAGAATTATCTTCGTGCTAAATTTAGATGTGTCAAAAGTTGAACCCAAGTGCATTGGTGTGCTTCTCTCCTTGGATTGGAACGTACACCCTTCTAGCACACTTCTTTCTCCCGACGCTCCAAACACGAAATCTCTCTCTGTGTTAAAGCAGAGCTCCTCAAGTACTTCAAACCTGCGCCAAAGGCCATCTCGGAGCGGTACCGTTCACCGGTAGAAAGCAGCAAGAAGGAATCCATCCAGCAGTTTGAAGCGGCTCTTCGGAAGCTGGCAATTCATTGTCAGTTTGGTTCAGACTTAGAGATTCGCATACGAGACCAATTCATCTATGGTCTCCTCAGTGAAGCTGCTCAGAAAAAGCTCTTTACAAAAGACCACACTGTTAAACTACACGAAGTTATCAGCATTGCTACGGCCCAGGAGCAAGCGGACGCCTCTACCGCCTTGGTTCGTGGACACAATCCACCTGAACCCTCCAACTCCGAAGCCACAATGCATAAAGTTGACTCCTCGAAACTCCACAACAACAAGCAGAACTCCTTCCGCAGAGGAAATGGCAACAACTACAATCAACATTCATCTAAAGGGAACCAGTCTCAACACGCCCCATTGCGTGGACAAACCCCTGCTCAGTCTCCTACCTCAACCAATGCTGGGAGCTGCGGGCTCTTACAGCACCTCAGAAGCAACTGCCGTTTCCGTAACTCAGTGTGCCAATCCTGCAGCAAACGTGGACATATCGCTGCAGCCTGCAGGTCTTCAACAATGGCAGCTGGAAATCACCACCTCAGCGTCGAGTCTATCTCTGAGCTCAACAACGTAAGATCCTCCTCAAAAAAATTAATCACGATCGATGTAACTGTGAACGGTGTTGCTCATACAATGGAGCTAGACACAGGTTGTGAAACCAGTGTCATATCTTATGACTTCTACCAAACCCATCTTGGTTCTCAACCCCCCTTGACCGAGTCCAAACACATCTTTCGAACTTACACCAAGGAGACCTTCCGCCCTATGGGTGATCTTTTCTGCCACATTGAACACAATGGACAACAGCAGGAACTCCATGTTCCCATCAGCACGGGCTCTTCCCTTTTCGGCAAAGACCTCTTACATGTCTTTAAAATTGATTGGAAGAAAATAGCATCTCAATGCAATCATGTTAGCACCCCAACGAATCAGAAAGCAAGTCTCAACTCAATTCTTAAAGAATTTGAGAGCGTTTTCCAAGCTCCCACAGCAAAAGATCGCATCAATGATTTTACAGCAAGAATAATACTCAAAGATGATGCAACTCCACGTTTCCTGAAAGCTCGCCCAATCATGTACGCTCTTAGGGAAAAAGTTGATCAGGATCTTGATCGCATGGAATCAACTGGAGTTCTCTCTAAAGTTGCAACTAGCGAATGGGCCTCTCCACTAGTCGTCGTACCAAAAGCTGATGGCAGAGTCCGCATTACTGGGGACTTCAAAAACACAGTCAACTCTCAACTGTGTGTCACCCAGTACCCACTTGCTCTGCCCGATGATATATTTGCGAACCTCTTTAACTGTAACAAATTCAGTAAAATGGATGGAGACAATGCGTACCACCAACTCAAACTTGATGATGCTTCTAAAACGTTCCTGGTGATCAATACGCATAAAGGGACTCTACAAATACAACGTGCTTCCCAAGGTGTCTCCTCAGCCCAGCTATTTTCCAATCATTCATGGATACGATGCTTGAAAACATCCACCAAACTGGAGCCTTCATGGATGATGCTATAGCTGGTAGCAAGGATGAACAGAGTCATCTTCTCCAGCTCCGTACTATTCTGGGGCGATTTAAGAAATACAATTACTTCTATCCCGAAAAAGTGTCAGTTCATGCAATCTTCACTCGAGTTTCTTGGCCATCAAATCACCAAAGAGGGGATCCAAACCACTAGTCAAAAAAATACAAGCCATCACATTAATGCCTCAGCCCGTAATGTGACTGAGGTAAAGTCATTTCTTGGCTTGTCAACTTTTATGGGAAATTTCTACCCAATTTGTCAACCCATTGTGAGCCATTATATCGACTCACGAAGAAAGATGTACCCTATGAGTGGAATGCAGCTTGCCAAGGTGCTTTTCTGAAGGTCAAAAAATGATTTCTACAACTCCAACATTGGCCATTTCGACCCATCCAAACCTATTGGTATATCATGTGATGCTTCGCCACTGGGCCTGGGAGCAGTTCTATTTCTACGTGAACCAAAAGGTTTCGAGCGCCAATTGCTTTTGCATCTAAGCTTCTTTCGGAGACAGAGCGGAGGTACTCGCAAATAGAGAAGGAAGGATTGGGAATAATCTTTGGAATCAAGAAGTATTACAAGTACTTGTGCGGCCGTCAATTCACGCTTGTGACAGATCACAAACCACTTCTCACAATCTTTGGCCCCAAGTCTCAGCTTCCCCCACTCGTAGCAACTCGCCTTCACCACTGGAGTTTATTCCTCTCCCAGTTTACATATGATGTGACCTATCGCAAATCCGAAGACCACGGAAATGCCGATGCTCTTTCTCGCCTGCCTTTGTCTCAAGACCAGTCTCAGCACGTTCCATATCATGAAGCATGTGTGAATAGTATCACAACTCAGCAACTTGATATTCTCCCGATTACGGCTGCTAAAATCCGAAAAGCTACCACTAAGGATCCTTTGCTATGCAAAGTCCTTCAACTCGTCCTCTATGGATGGCCAAACAAACTTCGTGATGAAGACGCGGCCCTCAAACCGTTTTTTTCTCGACGGTTAGAACTAACCATAAATCAGGGAGTTCTTATGTGGGGTATTAGGGTGATCATACCCGCCCAAATTCAACAACAAATACTTCGCCATCTTCATGAAGCTCACCTTGGAGTTGTGCGGATGAAGGCCCTGGCTCGCCAGCATGTCTATTGGCCTGGAATAGACAAGTGCATTGAGGAAATTGCAAAATCATGTATAACGTGCAAACAATCGGCTGCTACTGCACCCTGCTCACCCCTTCACCCTTGGCAGTTTCCTGAGAAACCGTGGCAGCGTTACACATGGATCTTGCAGGCCCTTTTTTAAATCAAATGTGGCTGATTGTTACTGATGCTCACACAAAATGGCCTGAAGTATTTGCCATGCACTCCAACACCACCACCCCGGCTGTACTCACCAAGTTAACAGAGCTCATTTCTCGTTTTGGAGTCCCGGAGCAGCTGGTTAAAGACAACGGTCGACAATTTACCTCTGGGGATTTTGAGCAGTTCTGCAAAGATAATGCAGTCAAGCATATTCTTTCATCCCCATACCACCCTAGAACAAATGGCGAGGCAGAACGTTTCGTGAGAACTTTTAAGGAAGCCATGAAGACCACTGATGTGCCGATACTTACCCGTCTCCAGCGATTTCTTTGGCTTATCGGACAACACCCATTCTACAACTGGTGTAAGTCCATCGGAACTCTGCAGAACCGCAAACTGCGGACTCTTTTTGATCTTTTGCATCCAAATGTCTCCACGTCAGCCCGTAGCAGCCAGGCAGATCAAGAAAAAGCATTCAACTCTAATGTTAAGGAACGTGAGTTCCGAATTCATAGCCCGGTTTGGGTAAAAACATATTTGAAAGGGGAGGAAAAATGGACTATGGGGAAAATCATCGGCATTATTGGACCATTGTCATACAACATCCAGGTGGGAGATCGTGTTCTCAAGCGCCACACTGATCAAATGCTTTCGGCCTTGAGTCCTGAAACATCTCCACTATCACCTTCTGATGCTAATTCCGGCGACAGTTGGCGGTACCAGCACCAGAAGAAGTCTCTCCAGATGTTCCACATCCCGACTAGCTGTCTCCATTTCAATTACTTATAAATTCGTTCTTTTCATTTTTCAAAATTATTCAATTTAACATGGTGTATAATTTAACTCAATTTATCTGATTATATTATTACTAAGTCTTCGTACTCTTAATCATGTACCGTATTTATATATGTTCAAAATTTGTGATGAGGAAATGTAGGATATTTGAATGATTTCCAATTTATGTAAATCATCCTTCTCTGACTCTCAGTCATAGACCCTAACCTTGAAGATCAATTGAGCCTTGTTCCTTTCCGTTACCTATAGTATAGCTACACCAATGTAATGTTCTCTATCTGGATTTATACTTTGTAGAACAAACTTCTAAAACCAAAACCCTCTCTGCGTGCACTCATGCTCTCTAAGCATCTCACCTTTACACATATACCCGCATATATTTCAAGTTCCTTTCAATTCAATTCACAGGTACGAATTGAATTGAAATTTTCAATTCAGTCAAATAAATTTAATACATACAGTGGTATGACAAAAGTTTAAATCCAAAGATATCTCACAGTTAGACACCAACAAATCTCATACGCATTAACCTTTTTTTCATTTAAGTTTCCTACGCCAGGTTCCAAATTTAATGGGCTTTCTTATGTTATGCTTCTTTACTCCATTACTTCTGCCAATTTTTCACAGTAGCCAAAAACATGCGGCGCCATCGAAAATTGGATGGGCAAAAGTTTAAATCCTTTTGAGTTTTCAAAAATAATAACATTTAGTGAGAGATTCTTTTGTGGTAATTATTATTTCAAGCATTCAGGGCATTGAAGACACCAAACCCTAGTGCTAAGTACCTGTTTTGACACCGCACAAGTAGAACATGGGGGCTGAATGGCATGGCATTTCAAACCATATTGAAACGTCTTTCAACTGAAGCCAATGTTTGAAATTGGATGGTTTGATGGCTTACGTGGTACCAAAATTAAAGAAAATCATAATAAAACAAATTCATCGAAAGAACTACAATCCATTTAGTAGTACCTTCAAATGAGCTCCCAAATTTGTCAAATCAGCACCAGCCCTCAATGGGGTTGGTTACTAGTTTTAACTATAACTTTCGAAATCCGTATGACAAAAACGTCAAAGTTGGCTTAGAAGAAAGCCCGGAGTTTGGTTAACACAATAAACATGACATTAAGTTATATATACCCCAGATTGTGGGTCTTTATGGGCCTTGCAACGTCTGAACAACCTTATAAGGCCCACAAAGACTACGATTTCGGCAGAATAATTAACTTTAATGTCAAGTTATATTGTGTTAACCAAACTCCGGGCTTTCTTCTAAGCCAACTTTGGACGTTTTTGTCTAGCGGATTTCGAAGATTATGAGTCAAAAATAGTAACCAACCCCCCATTGAAGGGGCTGGTGCTGATTGACAATTTGGAGCTCATTTTGAAGGTACTAGCTTAAATGGATTGTAGTTCTTTCGATGAATTTGTTTTATTATGATTTTTCTTTAATCTTGGTACCAACGTAACATCAAAACGCATCCAATTTCAAACTTGGCTTTCCAGTTGAAAGACGTTTCAATATGGTTTGAATTATGCCTATGCCATTCAGCCCATGTTCTACCTTGTGCGTTGTCAACAGGGTAAGCTTAGCCACTAAGGAGTATATGGTTGTCTTCAATTGCCTGAATGGTTGAAATAAAATAATTAAACCACAAAAAGAATCTCTCCTAAATGTTAATTATTTTTGAACTCAAATGATTATAACTTTTGCCATCCCAATTATTCGATAGGCCGCACGCATGTTTAATAGGGCTACACTGTGAAAAAATTGGGAAGTATGAGAGTAAAAGAAGCACTAACATAAGAAAGCCCATTAAAAATTTGGAACCTGGCGTATAAACATATAAAATGAAAAAGGATATATGCAGTATGAGATTTGTTGTGTACGTAAGCTGTGAGATATCTTTGGATTAAACTTTTGCATACTGTACATATGTAAGCTATATGGTAGCTAGTAAGTGTTTTTTAACCTTGTAAAAACAAGGTAACCTTCGACACAGTAAATCCCACTGCGCCGTGCATAAACTAATGCGATTCGCTTCATTTTCACATTTTCAAACAGTTGAAAGCAGAATTCATCGTATATTTCGCATCTAATTTTGAACTGTTTGAATTGCAATTCAAACCTTTCAATTCAATTCCTTTCACAGCCTTTTTCAATTCAATTTCGATTCAGGCGTCTTCAATTCAGATTGAATTGAACCGAGCCCTAAATGCACCAAACACAACTCACGTTCAATGCTTACAAATGCATACATACAAATCACAAATATTGCTATACAAAAGACGTTTCTCATGCATCTAACTAATACTATATTCCGACAGATGCCTTGTAATCTGTACAACACAACTACATTTTACATGCATATATTGTCAAATACGTTTTGAAGTCACTTTGAGTGATTTGATTTAGTTAATTGCACTGGAATAACAATTATAAACAAAACGAATTTAGAATAATTCTATAATTCTAATAATTATTATATAAAGTACGAAGAATAAAATTCCATAGTTTGTCTCAACTACTTAAAGGCCTTCAAAAACAAACCAACCCTTAATTATACAATTTCAACAAATACTTCCACCTTGTCTCTACTCATGCATATTTTGCTATGTATTAATTTCAAGATGGAGTGAAAGGAACAAAATTGTTTGCGTTCTCCAATGAATATTAAACACGCTATGCATAAAACTACAAGGTGTACATAGAAAACAACAACCACATTGTCACCAGTTGACAAAGCTTTAACATCCGAAGTTTGATTTCGAGCACCTGCCACAGTCTCATTCCAAGTTTCAAGCCGGTGTGACCAACCTTTCAGCATGTCCACCACTCCAGAATGAAAGAAGGCGCGGATTTTAAACAAGACAAAATCTGACGGCCAAGGAAAATAGGTGAAGCGCCAGCTTTCGTACATGTAGCCATATGGAGATTTGCTAACCTGAAGACTCTCCTTAGCTACGCCTCTACCTTGAAGTCGATTTTTTAACTTGCTTACCTTATGCCACAAATCAATGTATGCATTATTAGGCTCACATTTGTATAATATATTAGTATAATAATCTGGCTGTACCATCTCAATTAGCCCAAAAATGTCTTTGGACAGCTTAAACTTCTTGGACAACTTTTTGTATACCTCATCCCAACTCATTTTCGAATTCTTCATGAAATACATTTTGGAAAAGGCAATCGACTTGTTCAGGATATCGGAATTTGGGGGTGTATTCAATGTATCAGCGTATACGGAAGCTGGAACAAGCCGTGTCATCATTGTAAGCCAATGAAAACTAGTTTCCGCTCCTACAACTGGTGAGTGAAGTGTGAAATTGTTCTCTAGTATTTGCTCAAAGTCGTCCACCTTTTCCGATTCGATTGGGGCTGTAAGCCGATTGATATTATCACCTTGGTAGAAGAAGGAGATTAGAATGCTTGCAAGAATCCAAGTGCCCCCAATCCAACGTACCTTTTCAATGGCATCGGTTCCTTGACCGAGAATGACGTTGTATGCAAATGTGATTTCAAGCCAATCCCGAGAATTTTTTGATTTCGTCTTGAGCAGCATTATTTGGTGGAGTAATACGCCACTAAGAACTCCTATACTGATCATTAAACCCCAAGTTGGCGAATCGAAAGCCGAAACATAGCCGATGAGTGAGAGCACACCGAGATCACGTTTGGGAATGCATGCAATGAAGTGCATTGACTGGGCCTTTGAACTAAAGGAGATTTCGGATGTATAAGTAGCCATTTCATCAACGTTGAATGTAATAGGATGGATAGTCGCTTGCCATTATCCAGGCAAAAATGTTGTGAGATTTCGGCAAATTTGTTTTAAAAAAATAAGTGGTATCTTAAAATTCCCTGATTTCCATTCCCTAAGTGGCACACTTATGTCCTTTTTAAAAACTGCTACATCTGGCGGTTCTAAAATGAACGTAACTCCATTGGGGCACCTTGAAACGAGTTTTTCAAAGAAGTGTCTGTTCCGAACTAATGAGGGAACGTATGTTTGAAACTCCCACTTGACTTCAATCACCCCTTTTTTACAATTAATCATGCAACCTTCCTTGTTTGAGACGCTCATTGGTTCATATCTCCAACAAGCTAGAGCCTTTGTGTACTCGGTCACAAATGCATTCGCTTTTTTGTTATGAGTAATTCCAAAAGCAAGTTTCGTTGGTTGAGCAATACTGTAAGCTACAGAAAGATAAAACTGCTGAACCAAATAGAAAATATTTTTTATGTAATCTAAGCGTTCGTAGTCAACTGCTGGCTTGCTGACTTCCACGTGTACAAATATTAAACCGGATTTGAACATTGAGCTCAATTGGGCGGCTGTTCCCATGTCCATAAATTCCCGTTTGAATATAACGTTTAAAAATGACTGCGGAACTGAAATTATGCGTGGAATCGGGTTTTGAATGTGAGGTGGATTTGTTGTTCCAAAATACCAATATTTACATGTTAGAGGATCGATGTAAACTTGAGCAAAACAGGAAAGCTTCGATGGGGGCGTAGCTTTAAATTTGAATTCACTATCTGAAACTAAATGAACGGGCTGATCATTGCAGGTAAAGAATTTTTCACCCACTGTGTAGATCGCAGGAGTGTAGAGTAAGCGAGAAATAATGACGGGAAAGTTTAGCGGGTGTAGGTTGTATATATTACCTACATAACTGCTTACAACCTGTGAAGTATTTGTTTAAAATGCGAACTATTATATTGGTAAATACAACAGAGACTGATATCTTTTATACTTAAGCATAAATCTGTTGTAAATCATTTAAATCGATAAGTGCTTACCTTATCATCTACGCTATTCATAATAACATGCACTCCGCAATTATTAAGGACTTCTAATTCTTCGTTTAAAATGAGCTTTGGATTTTCTAGCGCTACTTCAGCACCAGTAATATAGGGCAAAATTGCCACAAAAAGTAGTGCCTGTATAACCATGGCGGACGATTAGGAGAGGATTGGATTTGAAATGATTTCATTGTTCGTCAAAACCAGAACTGTGTATATCTGCCAGCTTGTATTTTATGTAAAGCTTATGAGGAGTGCCGTCTTCGTCATTTTCTGCTTTTAGCGTGTCATTTTTATTTTATTAAAGCACATAACTTTTAATTATATAAAAAGGTTTTTGCTTGTCTTCGTGCTAGCATAACCAACTTACCGGAGAAGCTCCAGCAGCTATGTGAAAGTTGATTTCAAGTTGAGTTCTAAAAAATTATTCCAATTCGATCGTATGCCAGTACTACTGACGACGTTGAATTATTCTTATCTGATTGGGAGAACTTAAGTATTCCTAGTAAGGGCAATAAGAGATCCGGCTTTACAATTTAAAGGACGCCAGTTTCTCATACGTTTCAAATCCGATTAACCTGAAATTTTAAAAAACAAAAGCTGTCAATTTTTAGTTACACAAATCCCCTGTTTTAAATTTTAAAGCCTATGAACCTTCTAATAAGGCTTGGTAATCACTTTAAAATAGTTTGGTTTAAGAAACTGGTTGATTTTGAACGATTTCAGCACATAACGGTTACTAAATTTGTCTGTATATTTGTCAAAAGTTTGAATCAGAATAAATCTTTAGTGGCAATCAACTTTATGTTGCTGACAAAGTTTCTCAGTTAAGGTTTTTTAGCAGAATATCAGTCTAGTGGTAGTCTAAAAAGCCTAAAAAGTACTTCCCGTGTCTCCTCCTTTAGTTATGAAACCCACATAACATCCATTTATAAAACCAAAACGTTATATCCAGCTGTGAAAACTGGTTTGAAAAAGCATTGAAATTTGTTTGCTTTAACTATTTATGTAAGTAAGTGTAAGCTACGTACACTTATTTAGATTAACTCTCATAAACTTACTAGGTTGAGTATGGGTATTATTCAAAATGGTCAAAGCTTGAATATATATCCACTTTTGAATAATATATTTGTTTGTGAGCTGAGTTGGTAATTTTTTACATAAGTAGTCATCGCAAATGCTTGCTCAAAAATTAAATGTCAAAATCGACTAAAATCAAAAGAAAAGTGGGAAGGTAGAAATACATATGATCTAATATACCATACTGTTCCATGCTAAGCGAATATTTTATCCAATACTGACACCATGTAAAACCATCGCTGTCTTTGGAAAAAATTTACAGACTCCGCTTACAAATTATTTAGGCGAACAACAAAACCTGTTTACTTGTTTCTTAGAATTTGCAGGTAAAACGCGTAAAAGTTTTTAAAGACGGGTGTCAAAATGCTCAGAATTCATGAATATTTTCAGAATGGGGAATCTGATAAGCATAAAAACAAACAAATCAAAAAATATTGTATGCGAATTCTTCACCGAACCTGTAAATCAAGTAAACGGAATTCGTTGTCGAAATAAAGAAATTCCAAGCTGATTCTGCAAATTTTCTTTTCCGAGTAAGAGCATTCTGCTTCCAAGGCAGTGAAATACGGGAAATAACAAAAACCTTTTATTAACAAGTTTTAATATCATTAAAACATGTTTTTTCCTAATATGGTGCGCAAACCATTTAGCTGAAGTTGCCGATTCCGAATAATTTATTTGTTTCAATAGTTTGACATTACCGGTCATCCAAAATGCTGGTTTATAAGCTAAATATCACCAGTGCATGTAAGACAAAGTGAAAGGTTAAATCCAAAAATTTGTATAATCGTATGTACCATAATATTCCATGCTTAGCTATCAATACCGACACAATATAAAATAAATACAGAAACACGTTAGTCCGTAAACGTGTTCTTACTGCAATTTCCAACATCAGTCTTACATTTGTCAAATCAACTTATCTAAACTTGCCAATTCTGAATAATTTATTTGTTTTGTGCATGTTGGTAGTATATTCAACCGCACTGCCAACTAATATACTTTTTCCATGCTTAACAAGCCGCTTTACAAGTACTGGCACCATATTATCAAGGTGTTTTGGGAAAACCCTAGAATATTAGATTTTTTTCAACATTCTCATAACAGCCAATTTAATTATTTGCTAGTGACGTTATTTGCCTGACTCGAAGAACAGGCAGGATTACAAGTTGATACGGACATGAACCCACTACAATTCTTCGGACGTTTTTTCAGTAAAAATAGAAAACCCGTTTGGTAGTTTTAAAACGCGGTATTTAGGCAAACGGACATCAACTAAATCCTTTTAAAACCCACCTCCTTCATTTTGAAAAAAAAGAATTGATCATTTTGAATCAATTTAGTATTATTAAAATTACGACTATTTTATGTCCAAAAAATTTCAAATGCAATTGCCTAATTTTTAAACTTTATACAAAACGCTAATTAATCTGTATAAATCATGACTACAAAAATGAAGACTATTTCCGGGTGCCCATATTTCCTTCCAACTTTACTTATTAAGGAGACTTTGTGTGTCGTCGTCGTGGTCTGTCTGTCAACACGATAGCTTTCGAACCGTTTAACGTTTTGAAATTCTGATTGGAGTAATCGATAGCTTAGGTCAAAGCGGAGGATGAGTTCGTAGATGGATTATCCGGGGTCACGGGAACAAGGTCAAAAGATAAGCGCAACAAATATGATAAGCGTCACATATACCTTGTGAAACATGATTCGAAAGTATATATCGACGGCAGGCAACGAATCGGCTTTATCTCTCGAAAGTAGTTATATGAAACGGCTTTATCTCTCAAAAGTAGTTATATGAAACGGCTTTATCTCTTTTTACGTTCCAAAAGAAACGGCTTTATCTCCTAAATCAATATTCTCTAAAAACCCCAAAATACAAAACGTCAACGTACAACCTTCTGAATCATCCAAATTCTTGATTAAATGTTTTCGCAAATAAATACACAAAGTTTGCAATTACTTGACTGAGAAGTTGACAAAAACTTTTGCTTTCTCTAAATTGATGACCTTTTAACAATGCGTTTGCTAAATGTGGTTCGACTTCGTTGAACTGTAGTAAACGCTATTATATTATATGAGAATATGATCAAATGTCTTAGCTTTTCCTAATTTGTGATTCTGGGTTAGGATGATCTTACAAGTGTTTTATGTTAAATATCAATTGACTTTTTATGTATATTATGAGCCTAACGTAGACACATTTCTTTTTCTTCCAAATGAGTTTGGTACATCTTTCTTGAGTTCGATGCTCTCTCATCTCATGTCCTTCAAAGAGAGACGCTTCTTGTATTTCTTATGTACAATGTATTTGATCTTGGGTTCTGCCCTAAAGTTGTAATTTATCATTCCATTCCTTTTCCACCTCATTCTTTCTCACCAACTCGACGGAGCGGATTGAATCATTTTTACTTTCCATTTTCATTCTTAAGTTTGAGCTTTCTTTTCCAATAAATTCCTGACTTGATTCCAATTAGAAACTTACAACTACCTGTTTACTTCATAATATTTATTATATTTTTCCATCATTTCCTAACATCAGTATCATGTCATACTTCCATCATTCCATTTCCAACATAACCTCGATTAAACTTTCCTAAGCACAATAAACTCGACAACTTCCAGTCCACCTTCCTGTGGCATCTTCATTTTGGTCCAATTTCGAACTCGGATACCTTCCGTTTATCGTCGATCAGTTTATGTGAAGTTTTATCAGTTATTCCCTTCAATCATGGCTCCTTCAGCATTTGCCATTGCGAGCCGAGCAGAACACCCATCAAAGCTACATTGCTGTCCTTGAAGGCTCACTAGCAGCTAACGCTACCACCTCACTTACAGAAGCTGAAGTGGACTCTTACTTGGAGTTAGCAGCACCTCACAGAGAGATGTGGTTGACAACTTCAAGACCTTGAATACAACCGTCCCCAGAGGCACTGACCTCATTACTTCACACCAAGAGTATACCACGAGCGATGATCCAAGCCATCCGGCTACACTCTGGCTTTCATGGCCTGAAGTCATCATTTCCACAATATATCTTCATACAGTTCCTGTCGCCGCCAGTGCTGCTGCTGTACCACCTCCAGTTACCCAAAAAATAAAATTACCACCACTGGAGTTGCCTAAATTCTCCGGAAATCTCCAGGAATGGATTTCATTTCGCGATTTGTTTACAACAGCTGTGCATAGATCTTCCCTTACAAATGTGGAGAAGTTGACACAGCTCAAAGTCCCTGCTAACTGGAGAAGCAGCCCGTCAAGTCAAATCTTCATCCTGAGTGACGTCAACTATGACATTGCTGGAAGTGCCTCCAGAACGTTACGAGAAAACGTGAGCTGTTGTTTTCTCTTATCAGACGCCTCATTACACAACCACCAATCCAGAGTGCCACTGCCGTAACCGTAAGATCATTAATTGATACTACTAAAGAATGCATTCGTTCATTAGATGTCTTATCCATGCCCACTCAGCATTGGGATGCATTGTTTTGTATTTGCTATTTACAAAACTGGATTCCACCTCAAGGGAGCTGTGGGAACAATCACTGGTTGATACCAGCATTCCAGATGTCTCCAGAATGTACGAGTTCCTGGAACAGAGAGCTCGAGCACTCGCAGCTGGGAATTCCAACAATCATCATCAACAACAACGCCCTCAGCAACCTCAGCGGAATCCAGAGAGACGAATCCAATCACATCATGTGAGCGCCGGACCCCAATCCAAATGCAAAGTTGGCTGTAACGTGTTCATCCCATCTACAATGCCCAACATTTAGGCAAAATTACCACACCAGCGCCTGGAGGTGCTGAGAAAAAACAACCTCTGCTTCAACTGCTTATGGAAAAGCATTCTCCCAGTCCTGTCCAAATCTTCACAGCTGTAAGGTGTGCAACCAGCGACACCATACCATGTTACACAGCGCACTCGCC
>LJIJ01002419.1:0-27359 GCA_001718145.1 Orchesella cincta
AGTGTGTGCATTTTTCTCGTTTTACATTCGCTATAATCCATAATATGATTGTCAACATTTGAAGCATGTGGTATCTCATGTCTAACTTGCATGCATATTTAAGGAATTCGCTCTATAGTCATGCAACTCAAGAATTGAGTATAATTTACTCTTATAAATACATTGATATCTATAATTTTTGAGCGCCAGACGCATGACCAGCTTTTAAATACAATATTTATAAAGATGTTAACAAATTTGCACCGCATGACCACAAGAAACAATGAACTTTGTGTATTAGCATCGATTCAAATTACAAACCATCTCAGGATCAGTAAAAGTTTTACACACAGCAGCAGTGAATCTGAATCATTTAATAGTAATCATCGAAATGAATTTTATTTCATACTCGCACAGCACAAAGCATAGACAGATGCACAATGGAAAGTCAAAAAAGTGGGTAAGTAGGAGCAGTCAAGAGCCTCTAGGCTACTACCAGTACTAAAACATCAGCAAACAAGTGCGATGCTCGCTGATAATTTGTGATGGTCATGTTTCTCTGCAATGTGCGATGTGTAAAAACAACGCAACGAGGAATTGCACTTTTTCGCGTATTGTATACCTACAAGGCGATAAAGATGATATGAAGATTCTCTTTTTTCCTTCAACAGCCAGAAGGAAGGAGCTACTACTACGAGCAAACAAGAAGCTGTAAAAACCTGATCAAATAAGCTTTTAAATTGGTAATGTGCCTTGCGCGTTACTACTTGCTTATACATACTTACTGATCGTAAGTTCGACATTTTCTTACTATCATTCATTATAAGCGTAATTTTAAACTTTTGCTGACGGACTGGTTTTGTTTTCTACAGTTCGCCAATACTTGTGAATACTATGTTCATATTGAAATCGAAATTTTGGCTCGGACAGGAAGTATGTATGCATGTTCATGTATACAGGAACCTATAGAGAAGCCTTAAGTCGTCCTTTGGGTCTGCCCATCGGTAAAGCTAACCATTAATTCAATGCAGTAGGAAGCAAAATGACGTGAATATCCGAACACATTCGTTTTCTTTTTAAACTAAGGCAGACAACCAGATAAATAAGCGGAAGAATCATCAATTATAATATTGAAGCGGAGCTCATTCCCCCTTTTCAAAATGTTATTTAGTCTGTCTTGCAAGCATCTGTTAAGTGGCTAATCACACAAAAACTGTCGAACATGATAAAATGACATGTATTCGTTTTTGCTTCCTCAATTTTTAAGTCTACTACACTCAATCCCATACCCATTTGGCATCCCAAAAAGAACTCATTAGTAAGTAGCAGTAGCTCATCAAAACTTGTAGATGGGAGCTAGCAATGAAGATGAAAAAGCTAACTTTACTTTTATAGATTTTATGACTTACAAATACGAAAATTAAGTTTACCTAAGGAACTACGTTTGGTTTACCTCTGTTTCTTCCTTGAAAAGTAAATACGGAACCAAAATACTTAACCGACTATATCATCAAATGTGCGTGTGTTAAAAGTGAAAAAAACAGCCACTTTTTTATTTCGAAGCTCCTCCATTGAACTCATTTGGAGTTGTATACATTACATACTTATACCACCACTGTTGACTGAGAAGTGGAGGAAATTACACAAAAATGGATAGTAATGTCAGATGATTATACGTTTTTGCTGTATTTTGTGATAAAGATGATGCTTTAAATGGGAAAAAAAATAAAGTGCTCCTCTGTCATTAAATTTCTGCTACAATTCTAAAGTAGTCTCTCATCATTACTATGTTTTGACATATATTGTTAAAGACTCAGAATTTTAGCTGTACGACATTTTATCACGATTCCTTGTTGATACTTCGCGTGAGTCGTGATGCATTTAAAAGATTCAAAGTAAAAAACAACTTTTTTCTGTGAAGTATCCGCATCACTTAAATTGAAAACCACGAACCTTTTCTTGGCAAAAATAGTCGATAAATCGAGAAATTATATGGTAAAAGTAAGACACGAACTGAAGCTATACAGTTGAGTGTCTTTGTGACATTTTTCCATGACATATTGACATGATACCACACCACCACACCACTATAACCACAAAGTACAGTGTACTTACCGTCAAAAAGGAAGCATCTTCATCTTTAATTCGTCGAATTAGGCATATTATATTATACCAATTAAGGAAGCTACAAGCCCTTTCGCTTCCAGAAGATTTAAGAACTAATACACAAAATTGCATTCAAAGTCAAAAGTGGTATGGGTAAACATTTGATGTGTGTGTGTGTGTGTGTGAACCTTCTCACAAAATTACATACACTATCACTTTTTCGTTTGACTGAACAAAGCAAATCATTTCAACCTTCTTCCCTAAATATAACCATACTCAACATAGTGTTCATATATCGGGCAAAATGTATTTATTTGACTCAACTAAGCAGAAACATATAGGTTGAGGTTATGCTTTTTTTCCTTTTATAGAAGTAACAAGTTTTCTTCTTTTCATCATATTTTTGGTTTGTTGAGCACCTGAGTTGAGTGATTCATCCTTTCAAACCCAATACCGTACTTACACACTGGCACACATTCATGAACACGTACATAACATGCATACATCATCGCTCATCGTCATCATCAAATCATATATCATTCCACTAAATTGAGCCCCATGAATGATAAATGAAAAATCCATTAGCAGCCAATGTACAAAAGTGGGAAAAGTGTGTGATTTTCGTTAAGATACTTTTCTTTTCTTTGACGCTATGGCACATTATTTTCCGCAAAAATCTCCATGATGTATTGCATATCCACATGAGTAATTTTATGAATTTGTATTTTGTGTCCATCCAAGCAAGTGTGTGTAATTTGAAGCTTGAATACTTTATCATTAGTCATTTTTTTAGCAGATACTGTTTTATATCGGTATCAAATAATATATGATGATGAGCATCTCTTTCACTGGCAGATAATGATCTTGGTTGGATGGCAGCAGAAAATATTTACTTTCCATGCAAACTAGTCCCTACATTCTTGCATACATGCAATTTAATCAGTGCTCAGTATCGTCGTCATTCATCCCATTCATCATTCAACATCACTATTATTATCACAATCGAAAGCAACAATGAACCTGAAAAGGGCATCTTGAAACACGATTACAGTTATTCACATTTTTTGTATGTATGCAGATTTGTATCAGTTCATTGTTACAAATGTGCAAGTGCATAATCTACGTTATAAAATACGAACGCAAATTAAATCGGGATACGAAGAAGCGAAAGGGATTGTGGGGATGTTCATGGTTATTAAGTAAAACTACAAAGGAAAACATACCAATATATATCTGCGCAGGTGAATCTTCTCTTTAATTTCTGCAGTGTAATGTTCGTTAGTAAATGCATCTCATTCGACCTTAGTTTACTCATGTGTTTGCAAAAAACCAAAATTGATTCGTTCCATACGGTTTCTTCGGCTTCAGTAAGTGTAAACAATGTATAATGATTTGAATGAAATGTAAAAAAAAGTACTGTTGAAGACTAATGTGTTTTAAATTTTTGCTTAACATATATTATTATTACATATATATGTTATAATTATTCTTTGTATATCCTTTCACCACACACCACCAACAACGTTGGTTTGACTCTTACAGATTTTTTTTCAGTTTGTATTATCATATCATTGTAAAGTAAAGGTGGTGATTTGAAAGCATTAGCATGCAAATGAATGAATGTGGTGGCGGTGTGTTGGAAAGATATTAAACCATTGTTGTGTTGTGGTTTATGTTTTGCGATTGCGAATCAATCATTTTTAATATTTAATCATTACGGTGGTGTGGGTGTGTATTATGTATAGAGAAACAAAATTTTACTTCTTGCATTTTTAAATTTTTATAATGCCTTTGATGTTGATGATTTTGTAAGTTGCGATTTCACTTATGCAATTGCACTGTTTCTGTGTGAACTTGAATTGAAACGGGAGGATTGAAGCAAGAGAACAGTTTTTGTACCGGGGCACTATGAAACTCGTCAAAATTAAAGTTGTCATATTGTCTAATCATCCTTCAGGATATGACATCCTCCCAAGTGAGCCCAGACTAATCTTTTGCAATAAGGCAAAGAGTGTGGAGCATAGAAGGTCGAAATTCAAAATTGTATTGCAGTTCATGGTGGCATCTTCATAATCCCCAATCGTATCCTCCTTAGTCGATCGATTCACAATAATGAACATCTAGATGTGGGCATAAATCTATACAATCAGCTTCGGCCATGTCATTACAACTTCCAAAAATAATGATGATGATATTGCTTAAATTGTTTCAAGTTTCAAGCACAAGAAAAACTATACTACATATCTCACTAGTATCAGTCGTAGTACCACACACTATAATTTTCAAACAAGATGATCCCTAAAGTTAATTGTTGAAATCGAGAAGAATTGTTTAACAACAAATGGGCGATCAGCTAACAGGTGTTTACAGCAATTGAATGTACCTAACCTAGCTCTTAAATGCAATCATAAAGTGCGTAGGCTCTTCAAAGTCGAGTCAATTGCTCTGCTTGCCTCGCCTTGGTTGATTTTGGTTGTTTGTTGCCTTTTCCCTACAAGCTGCAAGTCAGCAGTGCTCACTTTCATTTCTGAAATTTAATTTTAATACTGCACACTTTTAATCGAAGTAAAACAATTTAATGATGTAATTGATGAATTTTTCTTGTTCTGAATTTGATGAGGTAACGGGATGAATATCTCTCTAAAAATTATTCAATAAGGAAAAAACTACAGAGTCAAATTCCTTTTCACTCGAACCCATCCTTTATTACCATCCCTTTAAAGATACCTTACCTTTTTGAAAAGGTATCTCTTTTTCATATTTCTCAAATATTATGGAATGCAATACATAAATATTTGCCAATAATACAGTTTCTCCTTAACGGTTTAGAGTTTCGTAAGTGTAAACACGACCATTGTCAATTATCAAAGCATCCTTATAATTTCATCACATGCAACCCAATCCTCGGAAATTTGTACAAATTCCTTTGTAAAAAGGACATCATAACCCTTTTGTAGACTACACGCACCTTCCTTATCGCCTCTAATTATTCTTTAAATGGAAATGGATACCAGAAGAATTAACCACCACGAGTAAATAATAAAAATCATTTATTAACGCAGCTTTAGCAAGTTTATAGGAATGGGTGAACGGGAGAATGAGGCTCCGTCCGTCCTTCCGTCCGAGGCAAGCTTATGTATATGCATAGGCATATAAGAACAGGCATAGGCATACAAGAACAGGCATAGGCATACAAGAACAGGCATAGGCATACAAGAACAGGCATAGGCATACAAGAACGGCATAGGCATACAAGAACAAGCAAAGGATAGCCATCTGACGGAATCGGGTATGTATTGCGTAAAGCCAAGCTTCGACTCCGTCAACCAAAACCAACATGTTGGTATAAGAGAATCCGTAGAGAATACGAGTGTGGAATAGAGAAACTTTACGACGAGCTGAATAAAAAAAGAATTTCTTTGTGTGTTGCGTGTACTCAGTTTGGGAGTTAATCAACGCAGTTTAATCAAAACTGATCAGCTAAGGTTAATTTTCGAGTTTAAATTTCGAATAAGCATGTCAAACAGAACGACAAGGAAGAAGCGAAGAACAAAAACAGGTAAGTTGACTGCAAAAATATTTGAAAGAGATACTGAGTTTCGTTTGTTGTTGGGTATCAGAAATATTTGCTAATGGAATTTAATTTGACACAGTGACTGAAGATAGTGCTCCGCCGCCGGAACAAGTTCAACCACGATTTGATCCGTCAAGATTGGTCACCGACTCCGACCAACATGTTGGTGATGTGAGTTTCGAAAAGGAAGACTCGGTGTCGATGTCCAGTTTGATGAATAAGCCAACTTTGAGGAAGCGGAAGGCGAGAGCATGTAAGTTTAATCATTTGTCAAGTTAAAGTTTTTAATAATTAACAAGTTGAGGTTGAAACAGATGCTGGATTGTTGATAAAATAATGAGAGAAATGAGGATTACAAATTAATTTGACTTTCACACAGGTACAGTGACTGCAGATGATGCTCCGCCGCCGGAACAAGTTCAACCAGGATTTGATCCGTCAAGATTGGTCTCCGACTCCGACCAACATGTTGGTGATGTGAGTTTCGAAAAGGAAGACTCGGTGTCGATGTCCAGTTTGATGAATAAGCCAACTTTGAGGAAGCGGAAGGCGAGAGCATGTAAGTTTAATTATTTGTCAAGTTCAAGTTTTCAATAGTTAACAGTTTGAGGTTGAAACAGATGCTGGATTGTTTGTAAAATTATAGGAGAAATGAGGTTTACTAATGTATTTTAATTTGACACAGGTACTGTGACTACAGATGCTGCTCCGCCACCGGAACAGATTCAACATGAGGAGAACTCGTCATATTGGTCTACAGATAGTGACCAACATGTTGGTGCGGACATTCTTCAGACAGAATCAGCCAGGCAGAGAAAGACTCGATTACAAAGAGAAAAACGTGCTACAATCCGACAAACCTGTAACCCTAAGACATTAGAAGCTAACATTAAAGACGCCGAAAGAAAGCGAAAAGGCCGACAGGAGTTGAGAGTCAGTGATGCATCGGCGGCCTCGAAGCCAAAAAGACACACAAGAAAAAAGAAGGCAAAACAGGATCTGGAATTGCGTGATCCATCGGCGGCTTTAGAAGCCAAGCAAACCGACGCCGAAAGAAAGCGGAAAGGAAGACAGGAGTTGAGCGTCAATGATGCATCGCGGCCCTGGAAGCAAGCAAAAAGACACAGAAAGAAAAAAGAAGGCAAAACAAGAACTGGAATTGCGTGATCCATCTGCGGCTTTAAAAGCGAAGCAAACAAACACAGAAAGAAAGAGGAAGGCAAAACAGGAACTGGAGCTGAATAATCCAGTCGCGGCATTGGAAGCCAAGAAGACAAAAACAGAAAAACAAAACAAACTGCGTACTACCGCCGGCTAGCTAGCTCTACGATTGTGATGGAAGTCAACACTGTTTCTGCCAGTTCAAGCTCAACATGCGAACTTAATCAACTTGAAACTCCTACTCCAAACGGCTCTCGTGACAATGACCAACATGTTGGTGAAGACGGTGTAGAAACCGAGTTTCCTTTTAATCAGACTCCTGCTCCTTCGGCATCTATTACGGAAACGCCTGTAAAACTGCAAGGGAAAATCATGAATCATGCAGAAGGGTGCTTTTCCAACCCGATAATTCGCACGTAGAGCTTCAATCAGAATGGCGCTCCCATCTTTCAAAATACTTTGAAAGCATCCGAAAGGGACCCACATGGATTTGCTCATGTTGTGGGGCTCTTCTATAGGAAGGGGATTTACAATATCGATAGGCTTAAGCTACGGAAATGGGTTTGATGGATACACTTATTTCATCAATTTTATTCGTGCAACAGGACAATCACATGCTATGTACTACCTGTAACAACACGGCACGTAGAAAAGAGATACCGACGCTTGCTTTATCCAACGGGTTGGACTTTCCACAATTCCAACAGAACTGAAGGTAAAACAGTAGTTTTTGAGATTTTCAGACAGCTGATATTTGTAAATACAAATTATGGTAGAAAATAATATTAATTTGTTTCTTGTATGCAGGATCTGACAAGATTAGAGCAGCGACTGGTTTCTCCACGGTTACCTTTTATGCAAATCAAGTTGTTTGGGCTTCGAGCAGCAATGGACATTACGCGGGAACGTTGTGAATGTGGACAATGATGTGAACACCTGTGTGAAGGCCTTGCCAAGACAATTCAGAGACGCGTCGTGGGTTCAGCTCAAACTAATGAGACGAATGATTTACAATCGGCCATACATTTATGACAAGATATGTCCAGCAAAAATAATTGCAGCTGTAAAGTACTTGCTTAACACTCCTCTCTATCAAAATGATGGGGTTACTCTCTCAGAACATTGGGACAGATTTATCAACTTAGGTATAATTTATAAATATTTTTTGATAAAATTATCCGAACACGTTCGGTACATTATCAATATTAAACTTTGATTTTATACTTTACTTTCAGATCATGTAGACTTCAATGATGAGACAGATAACACGGGCCCAACGGAGAACAGTGACTTTAACCCGCAAGAAGAAAATGAAACGATAAATGAACTGCTTCAAAATCAAGAGGACAATGGCGTGGTCGACGACGACCAGACTCTGTTGTTCATGGAGGATGCATTGGGGATAAAAATTGCTCCAGCTGAAGGAAACCGCCCAAAACCTTTGCACTTGGATCCTCAAGCAGAACTGCTGTCCTTTCCTACAATTTACTGTGGTCAACCCCGTGATCTTATGGAAAACGTTAAATTGTCCTACACTTCTATTGTCAAATCGGAACTTCGAAGATATGACAGAAGATGTGCTACTCCGGAAAAAATCCTATACTCCTTTAAGAAGTCTTACAATGAGAAAGTTCGAGATGCCTATCAAATCTGCGTGCGTCAAAAGCCAGCATCTGTTGGAGGTAAAGCCATCACAGCGGGAATGCTGAAAAACGACGCATCGGTCCAGAATCTGTTGGCAAAAGACGATGGGTATGCAGTCTACAAGAACGTGCGTTGCACACCAGCATACTGGAAGAACAATGCAAGAAAGTTGTTGCAATGATTCGGCAATTAGGAGCCTGCTCATTCATCACCTTCTCAGCAGCTGAAGCGATGGCCTGAATTGCTCGTGATGCTTGCCGAACTTGTGGATGGTGAAAATGTTTCGAAGAAGACGTCCTCCAGCTTTCCAGCCAAGAACGTGCAAGGCTTGTCAGATCAGATCCTGTTACATGTATGCGTCACTTCGACAACAAATACAGGGAACTACTCAACAAACTTCTGAAACCAGATACTGGATTGTTCGAGCCTCATGGAGTTTGTGACTGGTACAGCAGAATTGAGTACCAAATGAGAGGTTCTCCCCATTCCCATGGTCTCTACTGGCTCAAAGATGCTCCTGTGTACAAAACAAACAATGAAGAATCCCGCAGACATTGTGAAGAATTCATCGACAAGTTTATAACTTGCAAACGAGATGAAGAAGGGGAAATGAAGGACTTGATTGGATATCAAATACACCGACACAGCCATACATGTAAAAAAGGGAAACGATCAGTTCGCACTTGCCGGTTTCATTATCCCAGACCACCTCTTCCACAGACGCTGATTTTGGATCCACTTCCAAGCTCAACAGCTAGAGCAGAACGGGATCGTCTTACTCAAATATACACAAATATTGATAATCAACTAAACCAGTGGGGAAGAAACTTTACCGATGATATCGATGTTGAGCAATTCCTCAACATGTTTGGGATCAACTCCGATACGTATATCGAAGCAATCAGGACAACAATCAATAAACCCACTGTATTTCTGAAGAGAGCACCAAAGGAAGCGTTTATCAATGCGTATAACCGAGATTTGATGATTGCATGGAAAGCCAACATGGACATTCAGTTTGTCTTGGATGGATATATGCTTGCGCAAAATACGTCGCAACCTATATTTCAAAGTCTGGAGGAGGAGTATCAAAGTTACTTCGAGCAGCGGCTGCAGATGTTACAGACGGAAACACTCGCATTGCCAACAAGTTGGAAAGATTTGGATCCGTCTTAATTAACGCGAGCGAAATTTCGGCACAGGAGGCTGCAGCATTCTGTCTCGGAATGGGAATGACAAACAGCAGTCGGTCAGATGTCTTTGCAAACACAGGTCAAGCTTCCAGTAGGGTGAAGATGCTAAAACCGAAGGTGGATTTGGAAAAGTTAACCGAAGACAGCACAGACATTTATGTCAAAGGTGCCTTTGAGAAATATACAAAACGACCTACAATATGGAGGGAGTTTGTTTCGCAGAATTCCTTTCGTGGTGGCACCTGGAATCCTCGCGTAAGAAAAGGCGTTCCGGTGAGTCTTCGAACATGTTCGACATGCCAAGCGACGAGGAACAGATAGATGAAGAGGAGGAAGGAACACAACGAGTGGACTATCCAGATACAACTCAAGATATCCAGTATATGCGAAGGGACAAAGCAAAGATACTCAGATTCTGCAACTTTCCACTTGCCACGTCTGCAGAAGATTATTGGAGAGAGCAGATAATGCTGTTTGTTCCCTGGAGAAATGAAGAAGCCGACATAATACAGGAAGGAGACTTTGAAGCCTATGCCAAGATCCACGAACAGACAATACTTGAAAACTCAAGGGAATACTACTACACAAGGAGAAACGTTGAAGACCTAAGTGGGAGGAGGCTCACGTCAACATTGAGGACGTATTTGAGTATCCAGGAGGAGGAGGAAGTACAACCTGCAATGGAGAGGGAAAATTTTAACCAGGAAGAAGACATGCAGTACACTTCAGAAACAATTACCCGGAAGAAAGGAAAGGTTGCCGAAGTGTTTCTCTCCCAAAATTGATTGAAGCCCCCAGTACTTTCTGTGATGAGATCTCTCAACACCTTACAGCGGCAAATAGTGTTGGAGATACTGCATCGACTGAAGACTGGGAGAACCGTTTTACATTTTTTATCGGAGGAGCAGGGGTGGGAAAAAGCCATGTGATCACAGCGATTGTCCAGAGCTACTTGAGGTTCACAAATGGACTGGCTCAGATTACTCCAGAAGCGCTTCCTATCATAGTGTGTGCACCAACAGGAAAAGGCAGCATTTAATGTCTTTGGGATGACCTCCACAATGTTTTTCGCCTCCCTCCAATGCAGTACTCTGGTCCACTTGCAGCTCTCGAAGAAGGGCTAGCCAAACTTTGAGGGTCCGATATAGGGAAACAGATCTGTTCATAATTGACGAAATATCTATGTGCGGTGCCACTATGTTTCAACGGATTGACGCCCGACTTCGGCAGCTTTTCGACCGCTCAAAACCATTTGGGGAAATCAATTCTTGCCGTGGGACATTTAAGACAACTTCCACCAGTGGGCGAGAAAATCATATTCAAATGTCCTGATTTGGCACGCCAAGAGTCAGCCAGATCCCAACTTGTTGGGCGCAATCCTTTGTGGCAGCTGTTCCAATATTATGAACTGACTGAGATTATGCGCCAAAGAAACGCTCACGCTTTTTGTAAAGCATTGAACAACATGTCGGAAGGGTGATGGATGCGCAGGACATCCAGCTAATCAAGTCCAGGGAAGTGGCAAAGTCTGACGCCCCCACAGATGCTGTGTGGTTATTCGTGACGAACAAAGAATGTGAGGAATTCAATAAGTCTTTGCATCTCAGTCTGGGAACGGAGTCAATCGTCAGTACAGCTGTGGATACCGTTACAGGTACATACATATTATATTGAATAATTTTTTAAAAGCACCAACAGGTTGGTTAATAATTGTTTCATTAATCAGGAACTGCGTCAGAGTGGATAAGCAAGATTTCGCAATCGAGGCGAGGAATTTTAATCGCCAGAAAATATGGGACTATTGCCAGTAGTCAACTTACAAGTCGGGGCTATCTATTTTGTAACAAGTAATATAGACGTCGCGATGGACTTTTCAACGGAGCCACTGGAGTACTGCGGGAATAGATACAGTACAAGGCGCAGCAACTGGTACGGTGCCATTGACGGCTTGGATTGAATTCTGCCATCCTTCAATCGGACAGAAAGTACGAAGCCTCGCCTCAGTAGCTGCTAGGGTCAAAAATTGAAATTCGACAGGAACTGGACACCCATTGATCCTATCAGTAGAGTGCTTACCAAGAGAAGAATGGGATGCAGGTAACAAGAAACCAGGTTCCTGTCCAGCCAGCTAATGGAATGACCATTGCAAAGTCGCAGGGCTCCTCATTGCCACGTGTCGTGATATCAATAAAGCCAGGAATTCGAAGAGAAAATTTATATGTTGCATGCAGCCGAGCTACGAATTTGGAGGAACTTTATATTGTGGGCAAATTTGTGCCGCCTTCGAAAGCCGACATGTCGGACGCTGTCACCAAAGAAATGCAGATCTGAACCAGACTCCATTAATTTTACTCTCAAATTTCCTCACGATTTCCCTGGACAACAGCATCTGTATTATCACAATGTAGAAGGATTTCTACAGCACCGGTTGGACATCCTGAGTGACGAAAACATCATGGAACACGACTACTTGATTTTTGTGGAGCCCAAGATTAAGCCACAGACCAAGTAACATTGGAAGGGTATACCCTGAGCCACCACAGATTCTGCTATCACGAACGGGTTTTGCAACTCTGAAGGGATTTTGTGTTCAAAAAGGTAATTGCAATCATGGATGTCTAAAATATCATTTTTACTTGTATTATGGTCTTTAATGCTCTTAGTTATTTATTACAGACTCTGCGCCTGATATACAAGTGAAGACGAAGTTTGCGAAACAAAACACAGCTCATTGCCTCATTGTTTCTTGCCTTATTGGGAATGCAAGGTTTATTGCTGTTTACCGTCATCCAAACTTTAGCCGAGTTGGATTTTTGAAACTGGTCGGTGAAGCGCTGCATCAGGAAGATCCGGAAGTTCCTGTGGTGGTATTTGGAGACATGAACTTTGACCTGAAAGATAGCAGTTTGAACGACCAGATACTGGGCTTCTTCCAAAAGGTTGGACTAAACTCGAAACTCGCAGCCTCAACTTCTACGACCAACTACAATACTCAGCTTGATGTTTGCTTTTCAAATTTAACAAGTCTAGATGTAAATATATATGAAACTTATTATAGCTACCATAAAGGATTATCAATGAATTGGGTCGGCCAGTTCTGATGCTGTGAAAATGACGAACAAGTTCGTAAATTGTGAATTTGCTTGTTGAATGCCTCTACATTATCGTGTATACCTTGTTTTTGCAATGTATGTGCTTATAATGGTTTGTGTATCATGTGCATGTATTTATCTCTTCCGAATAAAGTACGATATTATCAAAATCAGCCCCTGGTATCAAATCCCCAATTCGCTCTATAGCTCTACTGCTACATAAAGCTACGTAAAGTTAGTTAGCACAAGTCTGCGTTCCCTACATTTTACCAGAATTTATTTTTTATTGATATATTGATGCATTTGTGAATGTGTAAAACATTAGATTTCAATTTCACAGTAAATACATATAGTAATATTTGGATGCATTTTTATTCTAATTACGTAACAAACATGAAAATAACACGAAACATACATGTAGTTCATAATTAAATATGTTCTTAATATTAAAATAATTATTTACTAATATATACTGCAGGTTCATATCCAAAAAGTCGATTCATTGTATAATATCTTACTTGCAAATTAGTCTGAGAAATAAGAAAGGAAAATGCTTTAGTAATTAAGACAATTTTGTTGCCGGTTCATACTCAGTTGAACCTTTACTATGAGCAAATATTAGAAACAACAAGTACTATAACTCATTTACGATAGAAGTTGCTTCTCGAGCAGCACCATGAACTTGACTTTATGGAGTAGTTTCGCTGGTTTCAGAAAACGAATTCAATAAAAGACCCTGAAGCTGGTCACACAGCTCTATATTGACTTTGAAATTCGATTGAATTTCTTCTTGTACTCGGGAAAGCTCCTGCAACCTTGCTCGTATTGCCTTCACAGACTCCTTCCGGTTATGACTGTTTTGAATGCTTCCCACAACGACTGGAAGGGATGTCAAGGAGTCTGTGACTTTCTCCAGTTGATATTTGAAGCTTCGAACAGCGTCATTCAGACATTTCTCAGACTCCAATATTTTTTCTTGTAGACATTTCATATCCTTTGTGAGTATCTCTGGCTGAACATACGCAGCAATTGCCAATTTGTACCATTCTGAAAATACAGAATTCAATGCGGAAAAGTTGGCACTGCAGTCTACATGATGTTTCTCCAGCTTGTCCATTTCCTGTATCATTTTGTTTCGTTCGATTAAATGCAAACATTGTTCCTCAGGTTCGGAAGCAGCGCGTCTGTGAGAAAGGGAAGGAAGATCCCCGCTGATTTCTCCATAGGGTCTTTCAATATTATTTAGAAGGGTCTCTCCGATCCTCTCAATTCGAACAAAATCGTTGACACTCTGAAAACATTTAAAAAATTACAATATTAGCATCATTGTATGTAAATGTAGTAACATCAATAAGATGTTGAAATAATGGAGTAATGTTTTACTAACTTTGACACGTCCAGAAGATTGCTCCCAGTTGTTCATTAAGAATCTATTTTGTACTCTACTCCCCAAAAGCGAATTGATTGAGGGCTTGAGCTGCAGTAGCATTTCTACCAACTTTTGGAACTCGAAATACTGGGACGAATAGATGCCCTCTAGCTTCTTGACGCTTTCATGAAATGTGCTTCCGTTTTCAATGTCTTCAGGGACGAACTTAATAAATGCATTGCAAAGTTGATTGAAGCCCTTCATCATCTCAAATTGGCTGTTCATGGAATGTACGGCTTTGCGGATTAAGCTGTTTTCCTTGGAAGCTGATGTAAGCTGGGTCACAACTACGTGGTTAATAGTTTGAACGGACATGTAGGTTATATTTACTTTTTGGCAAGCATCTTCGATTTGTCGTTTAATGTGGTGTGCCAATGAGCAATTATGTCGGGCAATTGTTGCATCCGTCTTGTAATCAACTGTGTTGGGGAAAAGCTTCTTTTTGAACAGGGTTTTATCAGGTTTCCAGCAAACTTCTGTATTCACCCGGTCACAAAGTATCACAGGGTTGTTTTTTGCTGTGGGGGGAAGTTTAGTGCAGATATCAACTGTCACAGTCTCCAAAATCCCTTCTAGTGTTGCGTCTTTAAAGAGAAGAATCTGATTCTCAGGCTGTATCTTTGTGTGGGAGTGAATTACTCCGTTTAAATCTTCAAACGTTTTGGTTTCATTTGGATTTATGTAGAGCCTAATAAGCTGGGATTTGTTAATGTTGAAAATGTTAAATTGCACCCTGTTGATAATTTCATCGACTTTTTCAAAATAGGACTCGTAACTTAATTTCTTTCTGGGATCCACTTCCATTAGTCCTGCAAGCAGTGGGCAGATAAGTTTTTTCAAGTCTGGGCTTAGCAGGCAGTTTTTAGGGAGATGTTTTTCGAAAATTACTGTGCCACTCTGGTCTTTCATTTGATATGCTGAAATGACCCCCGTTTCTTTCTGAGTTGTCATCAAATGCATTACTTTTGGGTTTTTTCGACCCCCAATCGGACGAAAAGGTACCATGCCGGTGGCAACGTGATATAAAGTTGCCCCGATACTCCATAAATCTGTGGAAGGTGAAAACTTTTTCTTTGGCATTGTAGAATCCGCAAACAGAGCTTGTTCATAGACATCAGGATCAAGATACTCTTCTGTGCCAAATATTGAGCTGTATTCTTCATGCTCATTAAGTTCACGGGCTGCTCCAAAGTCAGTTATCTTGTAAATGCTCGATCTATCTTCGGCAATGCACCTCATGATATTTGCTGGCTTGAGATCACGATGTATGATCCCATTTTCTCGTAAATACTTCATCCCCGAAGTAATATCACGAACTACTGTGAGGAACTCGTCTTCCTCCAGTCCAAAAGCGTTTTTTGGATGCTCTAATATCTTCAAAAGACTTCCACCATCACAGAGTTCCATCATTATCACTTTAGGTGGCTCGTCTCTTCGATGTCTGCTGGATTTCTCTTCTTCATACCCAAGAAGCTTGACAACATTGACATGATTGATTTTCTCAATTACTTCAATTTCCCTTGCTGCAGTTTCCGCAGGCACGATCACGTTGCTTAAAGGTACTTTGATTGCAACAGCTACGCCTGTAACTTTATGCATGCCACGAAAAACTGAAAACAAAAAAAATTCCATGCACAAACTTTAACGTGGCTTGTTTGTGCTAAATCACAATCATTTAGAAATTATGCATAACGACTCACCAATCCCAAAACTACCACGGCCCAGTTCATCTGATTCTGAGGTGGACCACAAGTAATTTCTAGATTCCCGATAAGACATCATTTTGATGAAAGTGAAAGTTGCGGATAGCAGGGGATAGAATTATCGGGCTCAACTTATGGACTGTGCCTACATTTGAAATCAAATTCGAAAATAAAAACCGTTATTTTGCAGTGGGAAATGAGATGAGTAATAATCTAACAATTTGCTTCAGTCAAGTCCTCATGATTTGTTGGGTTAAATATTTGTCGGTTGTGAGTATGGAACAGAATGAAATGTTATCTGCTGCATTGCTATGCAGCTTTGTTATCAGTTCAAAACTTACCTTTGTCATAAGAGTAATGGTTGATTCATTACTAAAATGCAGGATAGAACCAAATAAAACAAGATAACTAAGCTTCGTTTTCAGTTTCTATTATTCAACTAGCTGTAACTCTATGCACAGGTACACGTAACTGCTACTGTCAAGAGTGTCAAGGCGTAATAACTGAAATACATTGTCTGCAAATATTGAGATTGAAAAGGGAGTGATAAGATATAAAACAGCAAAATATCTTATCTCTCAAACCCGAACTGAGCCCGGCATAACAATATCTTTTTAGCAGTAATAGTCCTCACAAAGCTCAACAAATTCCATTTCACTACACTGCTTGTTGGGTATGATGAATTTAGCATAGATCCACAGGTTGATGATGATGAAGAAGTTGTTTGGTTAGTAGGGTATGACTCATGCAATCATATTGTCAACCGTGTAATGTACTTTGTATGAGTCGTATGTATTGGTTGCTTTGACTTGTATTCCTTAATAGTTATTAATTTCATGTGTATGACAAAGTTATACTCGTCAAGAATTATTAGTTAGCGAAAATTCACAGCAATGGCTAAATTAGTGACTGGCCAAAGTAAAACGAAATTGCAAGTATAAAAAACGTATAAAGAGAGCTTGTTTCTAAGCTATAAGCATCTCCTTTCTGTATACTGATGTGATGCGATGAACATGTGAAATGGTATATGCCCAATGTGTAGATATGCTTTTGTCCTTCAGTTCAGATGTGATAATACGAGAATGAGGGACTCCAGAATGTTGTTATAACATATCAACCAAAACAATAACAAACATAAAACGAACTAGTGAGAGAGAAGTAGTTGCTGCACTTTACCAAGAGAGAGTTCCTGATGTCTTCAAAATCTGTGTGCATTTAGTTTTTAGGCACACCACTTTTGGGATTATGTTTTAAGTCCTACGAATAAGAAAAGCTGTTTCTTTGTTCATCATACGATACGATGAAGCTTTGTTCGTTTTGTACTTGGATGCTTCAATGTTAGCAGCTTGATCGTCATTGATGCGTTATTCCTGTGAAATTTTAGACGTCTTGTTTGTTACATTCCGTGATAACATGATAGCGCAGAAAATGCATGCGATTTAATAAGATCGCATCTTTGTTTTGTAACAAACAAATCCATGCGTTACAGAGCTCACAGATCATCAAATATTTAGGTGCCTTTTAAGGACTCTAGATGTAAGCTGAAAATTATTTAGCTAAAGAAAGAGAAGATAGTATAATGCAAGAAAATCTTTGTCGTGTCACATTAACATTGTACTTAGGTTGTGTTCTTTCGAAGTTTAACTGTATAGGGAATAGAAGAAACTTGTCGATTACTAAACCAAGCGCAGCATAATTTCATACGCGATATATGGATGTAGCAATGAAAACCAAATTATGATAAATGGGCACCACAAAAAGTTGATTGTCAATATTTTTTGTGCAAAATGTGAAGTATACTAATACTAACCATGAGCTAATCATCATACATCATACTCAACATTCATTCGACAGACAATATTCGACAAGGGGGCCTGGCTTGAGGTTCAGGTCTTGAAGACGTATTATTACGTGAATCCATCTATCTAAAATTCTGAGGAGCGATTTAAGCAAAAGCTAGCTAGTCATTATTAGTAGCATGCTTTTTTGCTATTAAAGACATGTGCATACAGAATCCCCCAAGTTAAAGCAACGTACGTACGTGTCATTTTGGGTCATCACATGAATAGATTTCAGAGTCATGAATTCATGTATAAGTATTATATTCTTCTCAGTCTTTGTTCGACAGACCAGACCACAAAAAATCTATGAAGTGCGAACGCTGGCATATACTAAAGCATAGCATGAATGGCAAATGATGATCATCATAGGATTTTTTTTGTGAAGTTGCAACTTTTTGTCGAAGACATGGGAGTATTCAATATTGCACTTCACGTTTGGCTGGTTGTTCGTTTTCATCATCTCTTGTTTCTTTTGCATATACCTCTTTTCTTACCTTTTGTTGCACATTACATGCACACAATGGGGTGGACGTAGAGAGAAGCAAGAGAGAAGTGAAGAGAATCGATTCAAGCTATAGCAAGATCCTTTACAGCTTTTACCGCATAGAAACAAAGTTGGGGAATAGTCAAGAAACAAACAAGGCCACCCCTCGTAGTACGTAGTTGTTCACAATCACAACTCAACTTTAACACCAAAAACCCTTCATAAGAGTAGGTTATATGCTGTGAGCGTTGAGTAAAATAAAAACAGAATGAATGCTCAGATGCTGATATGTCGTCGTCAGTTTTGGATTTGTTGAGGTTGGGACATTACAATCTCTAAATTAAGTACGCACCCTTCCTTCATAGAATGAATGAATATATATATAAACATAATGTAATATTATGGTACATGAGGATATATCCCCAAAATATGTTACATCTCCTCCTAATACAACAAAAATATTGCAACCAAAACTTGTAGCAGACAATATCCCTAATAATAATGCCTATTGCTCTTATATCATCTCTCATCTCACAAACCAAAGTTATATTATGCACCTATTTGTGATACGCAGCCATAAGATCCTACAAACCCAACAACCGCAAGCTCAACTTGTACAGAATATTATCAATGTATACCTTTTGCAGACTGTTCTCGTACCTAAGCATAATATCGCGTTTACGACTTTGCATCCATAGGCTCCTGTTAAAATGCATGTTGCGTTGTTGTTGTTAGGAAGCTCCTTTCGTAGGAGGATGAAGTTTACAAGTAATATTATTATGTACCAACGGAATGGATTGAGAATAGACAGAGAAAACAGTATTTCATTTCACGTCTACGGTTAGCACAGGGATTTGGTTCAGTAATATTGAGTATACTATATTATCCGTATGCAATATGCATGCGCTGGCTGATGATGATCAGGATTTGAGATTCATGAATAAGAGCATTGTATTATACTAGAGTTAGACTGAAAGACCGTCTTTCTCTACCCATAACTCTCCTCACATTTTCCAAATTGCACTTACTCTCCTGTCCCTGTTCAAAAACTGCAGTTGAACCTGAAGGTGGATGTGGATAATATATAATGTTGTTATGAATATTATAGTGGTAGTAGTAGTGATCGGAGGAGTACTGTTACTGAAGCTGTCGACTTGGTCGTGAATAGTGCGTGTGCTCCTTTTATTAGCACTTCTGCGCCAGAACACATCAAGAGGAGAATAGCATAGGATAGCAGAGCACACTTCGCAATGAAAAACCAACATAACACCAAAAAGGTAAACTATATCAACGAATTCTTATGCTGCTCTTGCTCCTCTCTCCGATGATACAAATACAACATAGAACCAAACATGGTCTGTTCTTCTGTTGAGTATATTCTATTCCTATGTTTTGGTCGTCGCTAACCAGATCACAACGACTCGACATCTCATTACATTACGGTACGGTATATCACCACCAACACCATAATATTTCTAGCGTGCTCCTGCTGCTGTGATCCTTTTCAGTTCCGTGTCCCTTACAACTTCTTTTGCCTGCAACACAACACAACTCTGCTTTTGGTTTCAATTGCAGATCTCAGCTTCATGTAGCTCTAGTAGAGCCTAGCAGCTTGGGCTTTTTTACAATGATAGTGAAATGTAAATGTGGCGAGTTTACAACAGCTTACGAAACGAATAGCTCGATTCGATTTTAAAACTTTTTTACATTTAAACTTCTACTCATCTTCTATTTGCATTGTATCGTTTCTACTGTTGCATTGGGGGCAGGAGGAAACAATGATTTAGAAATGGACAGGATGAGTTGACAATTGAAAAATTTAAAGCACATCTATATCCATCTCCATCATATTGCGGATGTGCATAAAGTTGCCGTGCTGAAATAAGTGTTTTTAAAACTTTGGGACAAAATGCTCGATGACAACTTGTACCTTAAACTGTGTAACATTTTATATTAAAATGTAGCAAGTGACATGTTCATATTCGTGAGTGTGTATATTTGACACACACATACAAGCTATGATTTCGCCAACATTGCGTTCAAATACAAACAGTATCGTGGGGTTATCAAAGTGACAAGTATCTTGCTCCATATATAAGAGTGCCCAGCAGATTTCACAATACCTTTAAGTATTTTGGGAATTGATAACCTTAGCGTGTGACTGTAGTTAGCATTATTAGCACCATCAATACGGTATAGACCACTCATATCCTGAAATTTTGTATGTCAAATGAATAGAATTAAAGTGGGTACAAAATCGTGTATATTTGTCTTCCGATGTCAACAAATAATATTGGATATTGATTTTCTCTACGACCGAACTCCGAAAGTGCAGTTATGTTATGATTGACTCTACGCCACTCACACACGTCTTAAGTTGTGGAGAGTAAGTAACCTTGATTGAATATTGAACAGATATTTTATACACGGACAAATTTTTCCAAACAAACCAAATACACCACAGTATTTTGATACAGATATAAATATTATCAGTACAATAAAAAGTCAGTCAAGTGGTCCAAAATATTCAGTATTTGTGCACTGGCTGACCAAGATAAGTGCGAAGCCTTATAAATTGGAAAAGTCCATTCAACAAAACGACAATAAACCTGTCCCTTCATTCAACAATCGGCGCAACGCAGCTGTGACCGAACGGAATATTTGGATTTGTAGGTTGCGTTGTCCTTGAAATATTTGTTTACCTTTTTGGGTACTTCGGTATTTCCTCTCCTGTTGCGCGTTCGAAAACGACATTTTGTGTTTTGGAATTTGATTGTCAGTTGTGAATTGTGATTGGAAGTGAAGTATTTACTGATGAGCTGCTACAGAACATTTCTTGATTACATTTCTGATTGATTAATTATTACTAAATCATGGCGAACATGAATTCTAACTCGGTTGGAGGGATGGAAGGGCCCTTTTGCCTGGAACGGGAGTCGGCACTGGGTGGCCTGTTTCAACAAATTGTCAATGAAATGAAGGTAAGACTGCCAGGTGCAGATGAGTAATTGCTTCTTGAAGATAACAGTGTGTCAGAGAATAATATGTATGTGTCATTGGCTCTAATGACTTTTAAAGAAACCATTTTTTCATTTCAGTTTTCATACATTCATCAATCTTAACACATTTATGTCTGTTGCAACACAATACTTTGTCATTCATTTTCGAGTATGAACGAATATTGGTTATTTTTTGAACAAATGAATATTGACAACTATTAATGTTCAATATTGGTATATGCATTTTAATTTATAGTAGTCTACAATAAATTACTTCATAATAGTATTGGAAGGTTGCTGCAGTGCGGTCTATGAGAGTGAGGTTTGAAAGGTGTTGCATAAATAGTGTAGTATGTTAGTGGCATTCTATTTTATGTAATTGAATGAATAAAACCGGTATTAAATTCTGGGTAATTAGGTTTGTTAGTGGCTGACAGGCCGATGAGACAATGGTTCATAAAGCATATTAAAACCTATACCAATTAACTACCATGTAGTTTTGTGGCTTGGATGAAATTTTCCTCATTGCTTGCAGCTGGCAGCTATTAAATTGTCAAATCAATCAGGGGATCGTAATATGGCCATCATTATGATTTGCTTAATTTAATTTGTATGTGTCATTCTCATTTTCGCCATTCGTATTTACTTACTTACTGTCCTTGTCCACAAATAACTGGAAGCTAACCTTAAGCAAGAATGATTGATATTGGATATTCAGTATAAAGACAACTCATATTGATATTGATACATTATTACGACGAGTTTGTATGACATACGGAATATATCATGTCTTGTAATGGCATCACGTACGAAAATATATGCCATGCCACGAAAAAATTACATAACACGGCAATAAACCAAAGTCCAAAAGCAGTAGTAGTAAAGAAGTCTTTCAATTCAACATTACCTTTCTTTGTTGCATGCACATGCAAACGAGTGATAAAGGCGATAATGAATCAAGATTCACAAATCAAAATCAAGGTCAACTAGTAGGCAATATGTTATGTATGCATAATAACGTGTTGAATGCTGTGGCTATCATTCAATTCAATACTCGAACTCAAAGTAACTTATCCGTGTCTTTTGTGCTTAGGGAACCTGATTTTAGGATCAATCTCTGCCATTCTAAATTTGGCGAGTTCATAAACTGAGCTTTTAAATCTTATCTCATCATCATCATCTCACCGCTGCAACTGAGGCTTCTGAAATTTTACAGATTTCATTGATTCACAAAAGAGTCTCATTAAATATGAAATGAAATGTATCATAAAATTCAACTTGATAGTTCATACTTCCCGATGCGACGCATGTCAGTATAAGTACATGCATTGTTTGTTTCGTTGAAACGATTTAAGTTTATATGCATGTCACATGTACATATTTTTTCATAAGAACGTACTTCTATGTATTTACAGTACGCTATTTGTAAACGAGTTCACATAATTATGAAACATGTATGGATATATGAGTCGAATATATAGAACCTGGAGCTAACAGTTAGTATGTAAATTAGGCCAATGTTCATATTCATACCACACTACCTTCGTCATGTTCATTGTATAACGTATGGTCTGTTTCATTGCTTTTCCAGAATACCGCTCCATATTGGGATGACTTCCTGACCAAATCTAACAAACTGCATTCGTGTTTAAGGTAATGAAATAATTTTGTCAAATGCATGTCCGATGAAACTATGAAATAAGGTTTTGCTTTCTGTAACTAAATACACAAACATAAACTCAAAAACCTACTGTCTAACGGAAATACAAACAAAAAACAGATATGTATTTGCGTTTTCAGTCGCTGTGATAAATTATAAACACTGTGATACGATGCGATGTTTGATCAACCAGGTTGATTTAACCTGCTTTACCTGATGCTTTGCTTAAATTATTTCGCTTTAGTTTAAAGCTAACAACAACTCGTACAATTGCTGTACTACTTAGACAAAGTAGTGTTGTTTGTGTTGACAGACAGACGACATTTATAGCTTAGCTAATGTTTCTTTAATTGTAATGCTTGAAACTTTCGCTTGAGTAGCGTATATAATATTTCAATTCCAGCAGATATCTTTTTCCAATTGCAGAGTACATTTCGTTCAGTTAAACTTAAACATGCAAGAGAAAGCAAGTGTTGTACAGGGCATGATAATAAAATCATTCTATTCTCTTTTTAATGCGTTTTTATGCTTAGCCACATACGATCAACGATGACTTCTTGGCGTATTGGCTGTTTTTCCTCTTGTCGTTTTCGGAAAGTGAATGTATAAGATGAAGCCAACAAACCCAAATGTACCACAAAGCCTGTATTTTAAAAATGCAGATTATAGGATAGTGGGATCAATTTTAGAATAGATGTGGTTTTAGTACCGTCTTGAGTTTGAGGATTTTCATTTCGAGATTTTTATCGTAGGCATCGGCCCCAAGCCATGTAAGCTGAGCGTTAAGCATCAAACTCATGTACGTAACGCACAGCACTTTATCTAACCTGAATCTGCACAATAAGAAGTAATGGGCAAGTCAAACAGATAATGTAATGGGTACTGACTGACTGGGCACTGGGCAGCGGTTTAAAGAAACATGGTTCTTTGAATGTTCTTGTTTAACTACCTTGGCCCTTTAGTTCTGTTTTGTTACTTTTCGGAAGGGTTGACGCTCGCCTTTCAAATTCATGAGTATTGGAGTAAGCAAGCACGCCGACATACATCCAGTTCATATGTACTGTATGTAATGCAATTTAGCAGAACATAATATCGGTTGCATTATGCATTTTGATGGCACTACAATAGAACATGTTAAATTTTTTGGATTAAACAATACTTCAAACGTGCGTTCGTTTCTGCTGTCTGTAAGGTAAACTTAACCTCAAACGTGGGAGTTGTCAGATGCAGGAGGGAGGCGATTTGGTGGGGACGGGCGGATGTCGCTTTTGTTATAAAAACGCAAAATTAAAATAGTGCCTAGTATTAGAGTTAGAGTAGATGTTGTTACATAGATAGATGCAACGTTGAACGCAATAAATCTTCACCATGTGCGTATCAGTTAGGGTCTGCTATCATTGTAGCGAGCAGTTTCCTATAACATTGGTATGCTTCATGCTTGCAACAAGAGTGGTTCAATTTCAATTATCGTCATCTTTGGTTGGTTCAGTCGTTCCTCATTCAAGTGGTTCATGCAAAAAGGCAGCGTGTGTAGGATGTAGTCGAAAGACAGAGAGGGTCGAATTTATAATACTGATTTAAACATATCAAACTTGTATCAGGTTTCAACTTCAGGTTAAATGCAACGAAAGAAAAAAGCAGTGCAAGACAATCATCGCCCTTAACGCAATTCATAATAAAAACATAATGGCTTTCGTATCCTTTTCCTTTGTGCTAGATAAGAAATGGATCAGAAAAATCTCTTGCACATGTACATGAACGTGTATCTTGTCACAACATATAAAAATCAAGGTACAACTAACTAGTAGATTTTGAAAAAAGGCTTCTGTCAGCGGTTAAAGGTTTTTACAAGTCAATTCTATATGGTATGGTAATGGTGATATGTACACAGAAATACAATTACTGACTGATATGGAAGGAATATGAGATATAGAGAATTGTGATGTCCAATTTCTTCATTCTAATTGCATCAAGCATATAGCGGATATCGTTACAAATCGTAGTTAACTTTTGGCAATTTGGCGTTAATATTATATAGGATAATTCTTTATTCATGAGGTGTGCACGATGATAGTAATGTGTTTTTAAGCTTTAATGTCTGTTCAAATCATCACATCATCAAAATGAATGCATACGAACATTTTAGAACTTGTGTTTTCTTCCTCGCCGGATATATTCTAGTAGCGAAGGTGGAAGAAAACGTGAGGTAAGCTTGATCTTATGAGCAAGTTAACGTAAAAGACGGACCAACAATCGCGTATCTATCTTTCTTTCTATCATCATGAGGTAAAGAATTATTTGAGACCATAGTGGATGCTACATGAAAGAATGGAAAGAAAGACTAGTTTAGCAATTTCAGTTTGACATAATCCTACATTTAGCAAAAGGTGGGAGTGGGAAGGATAGCCTAGCCTTTAGCCTTGGTACTAGGTTGTTGCTTAAACTTAAAACTATTTTGAACATGATTAAGCATTTTATGAAAGGAGCACAGCATCACAGCACGCTGTGCTACAACAAAGAAGGCCGTATAATTAAATTTACTTCAATCAGTTTGGAACAGAAAGGAGAAAGAGTCCAAATTATATTTTGAGTTTGCCAAGTTGCTAATTTTTATCAAGAGTTATGGCATAACATGTTCATGTTATATACCTTCAGTTCATTAGCTCACTTTTTTTTGCTGTGGTTGTTGTTACCATTATCCATTAGGGAGCCTACTTTGCTTGCCTTCATTTTATTGCTATTATATAACTATTACGTTTATGCAGGGTGTATGGAAAGTATGAATGTAGGGTTTTCAAATAATGATGAAACATGAAACCTTTCATATTTCGAGTAATAAAAATGCTTTCGTGATTTAATTTGAGCTGTTTTTAAATGTGCTGTGGTAGTGCATTACTAAAATATAATTGATTATATAACTTATGTAAATAGAAATCGTAACTCTCGACTTGCAATTATATATGACATGACATTATGTCATTATTGATTATTGCTTTCACTCCGTTGTAGAATTTTGAAGAACTCAAGTCTTTGTCTCATGCTACTACTTGATGATTATTAAATGTAATAATATTAATTAAATAATCACAATTTAATGTAAAACTTGTTTGTTTTTAGAGCTACAATCCAGGCAGTCGGTGCCTTTTTGGAAGCCTTTCAGAAAATCGCGGATGCTGCAACATCAACAAGAGGTACACATTTTTATTGATTGCTGCTTTTACTGGTATTTATCATAATACATTTGAATTGAATTAGTTTGCACAACTTGAATTGCAACAATTGCAGATTTCGAAAACTATCAAACGATACTAAAAGCCCTTTAAAAGATAAATTAAAAAGCTTTTATTCGAATTCAGTTAGGATAAGAAGACTATTGTTTTTCTGTTGTCTTTTGCTGATAACACGAGAAAAATGTTTACTTTCTGGTATGTACATCTAGTTGATAATAATATTTTTACTCAAACTTCAATAGTCGCACTAGTCGCAGACTCTGTCTGTAAGTCTGTCATTTCTCTGAACATTCATTTGTTAAAAGCGGAATTTTAAACCGGTTGTTGAAAAATAGATATTCATATTGCATAATGATGCTTAAGCTTGATTTGCACCGGACGGAATGATAAGATTAAGTAAGCAATTTCTATAAATATGCCTAGTAAGGCTGTATTTATAGATAATATACATTATAGTAAATTGGTCAGCAGGATAGTAATAATTTCTAATTGTAACTTTACTCATTATTATGCATTATCCGATGGCATGCATTTAAGTGGCCATAAAACAATTTAGCCACCCAATCAAAAAAATAGACTTTCCCAATACGAGACTTTGTCACTTTTTAAATAATTTCCCAATAGGAATAAATAGAAAATAGCACAAAAACCGAGAGTCTATTTAAATGAACTGCTATGCTGATATGTTATGTATCTACTTGGTCTTACACTTGATTTTTTACCTGAGTGATCTGTATTTGCATTATATCAGTTTCTTAATACAGATTTGTGTGTGAAATACTTTCAATTTACAACTGTATTCAAATCAATTGCACACGTTCATGTCAACATAAAATGCTAATGCTGTCTTTTAGTATTCCCATGATATGACAGCATGGAAATGAACCGGTCACCAAAAGAAGCCCTGGCATTTTAAGCATTTATTTTAAACCCGTAATGCAGTTGAAAAAAGCTATAGATAGCTCATAACTCCTGATTCCATGAAATTAATGTCTTAAAGACTTAAAGATCCATGATATGCTAGTAATATTGGTCGAGAAATGAACAAGGTAGGGTAGGGGAAACTCCCTTATAATAACGGGTGCCAACTAATCAAGGCGGGACTAAAAATTTTTTTTAGAAATCCGAATAATATTTTTCAAACACTGAGAATTCAACTGAACTCGTTATTTTAGTTCATCCAATATGGGGCGAAACACCTTGGTAATTGTGGAAGAAGATTGGCTCGTGTTTCCAAGGCCAAAATGACATTGATAATTTAGTA
>LJIJ01002420.1:0-27350 GCA_001718145.1 Orchesella cincta
TAACATATTGTTATAAAGTCAGACTGCCTCTTAAATATCACAATAATAAATCTAATCTAATTTCAATATAGAAATAATAGATTAAAAATGAAGTTGTTAGATACTGCACAACAGTTTCATTGAATGAATAAAAAATTATTCAAAGTTATGGAAGTTTTTGTAGAGTATCTTTATTTGGTGCTCATTGCTCAAAATGCTTCTTAGGTATAATAGTAGGCTTAAGCTATTAATATTCCCTACTAAAACGAATACTACTAACGTACACAAAGCGTTAAAAGGGATATAAGGTATATAGTTATTTGTTATATAATATTGTATAATAGACTAATCAAGCAATTTTACTTGCTTTTGCTGAGCAGCAACAAATCGATAAACCGCTCAATCGAATACTGAAGCAATCTGAGCGGTGTTTGTTTCTCAATAAAGTTGCTCTCTCCCAATGAAATCTTTATTGCACGACATGATCGAAGTGTTCTTCTAGCCTCTTTAATGTCTCCATCCTCCTCTTTTTTGGTCAAGGTGTTGAGCTTTTTCCAATATTTCTTTCGCCAAAGCATTAATGGACCCAGCAACTCCGAAAACATACATGTTATGAATACTAGTTCGACAATAACAGCCAAATTCCAAATTGAGAGTGGTAATGGAATTTTGTTTTTCAATGAAGAGAATGTTGCTTGGAATAAAACATACATTAAGCAAGCCTTTTGGGTGCAACATGTCGCCATAATTCCAAAGAGAAGCTTTCATGATATTCGTTGAAATTGGAGTTAATCAGTTGAATTATTCTGTAAAGCAGGGGTTTGAATGAAGCATTTCGTTCAATTTTGTGCAAAACGAGCTTTTGGCAATAGAAGCCAATTAGAACGTGAAGACAGGCTTGCATTCCTACACCAGCGATTGCTTTCCAAACTAATCCATTAAAAGTGGCGCTTATAAAAAATGCTAGAATTTTCTGCCAATAAGAATAAATAATATTTGGATCAGTATTAGAGCACAATGGATTTACAGATGCTAAAAACCCTAATGCAGAACAAGGGCCAGACACACCCAAATGCCAATAGACACGGTGTTGCAACTTCCATTGATTCAAATATCTTGCATACGGATTGAGCCATTTTAACATTTTCGATGCGTCTTCCTGTAATTTAAACATAAATTTTATACCCAAATATTATTTTTTAAATGTGAAGCAATTATCAGACTTCAAAGTCGACAGTCTCCTCAATTTCTAATAAAGAATTGAAAATTTGGAGCAGGCTTCAGGATTCGCGAAGTTTAGCCATGCGATAAAATGCCGCAAGCAACAAAGCCGATTCACCCGAGAATGCCAAAGCTTAGCTGTACTATGTCACGCTGTATTTTATGTTTTCGAATTGCAAATGCATTAAGACAGCAAGCAGTAGCAAGCCGATAGCCATACTACGGTTTTATTTTTCTTTGACACGGATACTCTACCCGTTTTGAATTCCATGTGTAACTACAACCTGGAATTTTGCTGGTGCGTTTGTAACTAGTTTTTAGGAATGGAAGAAAACCTTGATCTCTTAACATTATCGGTAAGTTTCTTAAGGTGGCAGGATAACTTTAATTACAAGTGTTTTACAAGGTAGTTTAACGTATCAAATTATTTGGGTTTACTTGAAAGTTTGTATGTTATATATTACACACTGAGTGACTGTAACTGTTTGCGTCTTGTATTTAAAACCTTCTATCTTTATAATTTTATACATAACGCTGTTTTAATTTTCCGTCCATAAATTGTTTACAAATCCTCTACAAACATTCCTGGAATATTTTCTTTGCTTTGTTAGTATTGTTAAATAGAATAAACATAAAATCGAAGTATTTTATTTGCCTTTGAAAGGACAAGTCTGGATTCTTTGTGCGGCTTGAATAAACAGTTGTTAATCGGAAATTAGAATTCTGGCCTAAAAAATTGACAAATAGACATGGGAGTAATAAGGAAAACAGTTTTGGCACCGGTAGGGTTAACACACGCTGATGGAAAAGTTTAATAATTCTGGAATTCTAGAACTGGAACTGAATTTAAATTAGGTTTGTTTTCATTTCGTAGAACTTAATATTTTTCTGCCTTTGTGTTGCTTGCCAAATTTGTTTTCAACCATTGTTTGAGATTGTCTGTGGAAATATTTGGATAGTCAAATTAAACATATTTGTCTCCAGTTTTGTTAGAACTTTGTTTTTGCAATAACTTTAATTTTGTTTAATTAAGGGTTTAAATTTAACTCCTATAACACAAATATTTGTATTTGAAAACAATTTTAAAAATTTACTGTACTTTTATAAAGCCAACGTTTTCCTCGTTATGCAGATTAGGTTTTTAAAAATACGTTTTTAGAAATTTTTGGGAAAGCGTCTTGAAAAACTTGCAGCATTCCACATATTAGCAGATGTTTAAAAATTATGAACACTGTAATCCACGTCTAGCACATGAAAATGAAATGTGATTTTGACATGATGTTTTTCGAAAGCGCTTATTTGTCACGTAATAAATTTTGAATTGGATGTTTCCTATTTTAAAACAACCACTACTGTGCATTCTACTACCAAATGATTTGTGTGAATATTCTGCTTTTGTACTGTATACCCGCGAATTTCTTAGTAATAACAACAGACTTACAATTAACTATTCAGGTACTTTTTAATCTAAACATGTATATGACTTCTATAAGTGAACAAAAGTTTATTGTTTTAACCGTTTTTTCATCAAATATTTAAATAAGCTACGAAACCACAATATCTATATAATTTTAGTTCTGTTATTTTGAATGCATCATTACCCAATACATGTATTACAATTGATTTTGTACGTTCTTTAGCACTAAATATTTGCTTGATATTTGCACAATATTGCATGAAACAAGAGAAAGGTATTAAACCTTAGATTCTGACACACTAACAAATGGATGAAAAAAGCATGTAGATAAGAGGTTTCCAGAAGTAGCGTACAATCTTGTTTTGCAAAATTGATGAAATTACCTTCAAAGTGAAAGCTTGACAGATATTAGCATGCTCATAGTAAAATTGCTCACATTGACAACATAGTCAAGGGTGTTGCTCTCTTCACAAGGTAGAAATTCCCAATCGTAACCCCAATAATCTTGAAGCCACCAATCTGCCGCTTTCCTTCAATCCCAGGTTTTCGATTTGACCTTAAACATACTAGTAACTTTCTACTATCCTCGTGAACCATGGAGCAAAATTTAGCCATGAGATAAAACACCGACAACGATAACAGCAGAGCTCCAGAGCACATACAGATTGTGGCCATATCATTCAAAGGAATTCCAAGCTTGACGAAAATGAACATTGATCCTGTTGTGCAGATGGCAATCGCCGATTCAAATCGGGAAAGGAAATATTGTCCCATCGACCGGTTGTACAAATTAGATAGCAACCGCAGCTTAGAGTAAGTCATTAAAACGGAATGTAGATTCCGTCTGTTCCTGAATTTTGATAGAGTAACAGCAGATCTGAAAGAAAAACTTTATTAAGTCATTTGAAAATAGGAACAGATACTGTGCCTAAATATTTACCTGCTCAACCAATTCATCGTGCTACACATTGTCCGTAAATACAGCAAGTTAATAAAAATATGCAGCGTCATCGTTCCCGTTTGTGTGGCCCAAAACCAATATTCAAAATGAGAGCAAAAATAGTGGCAATCGTTGAGACTAGCGGGTTTTCTGATGCGTAAAAGTGGCTCATAAAGTAAGAGCTCAAATAGCGACCCTCTTTTTTGTGAAGCACAAAATAGGCGTTAAAAGGTGACATGTTGAAAATGAAGCTTAAAAAAACAAACGGATACAGCCAACAGTTGGACTTTCTTATCCTGTTCAAATCGCCCCACCGGAACATGTTTTCTTTCCTCCAGGTGAATTCTAAGCTTATTACTTTCATTCCCAAGAGTCACCACTCTTCCACAATGCTGAATAAATATGGGTTGCACTGAAAAGGCGAACAGAGAGCCGGCTTGAAAAAATATATTTATTGCCAGTTCAGTAATTTGGTTGTTGGCTACGTAAACTTTCCATTCTGAATATAGTTTATGCAGTGATATCGCCGGCGTGACAAAAATGCAAAATATTTGAAAATACCACAATAATAATTTGAAACCTCTCCCACGGGCTAAATATAAGTTTCCGTTCTCCCACCGGAGGTCAACGCGATAGGAACCAATACCGCTGAAAAACTTGAAAGCCACTTTCGCAATTGAGCCGCAGGATATTGACATATTTGTAGTGTTGTGTCGTTCTTTCCTTCATTGAAAGTGAGCTGCAGTCCTTTCTTTACTTCATTTTCCGTTTTTTATTTCTGTAAGTTTCCGCAATTTATAGATGCACCATTAAAATCCTTACTGGCTCTCATTATATAGCCACATATAAAACATGTCCCGATGCTTTTTACCTAATTATATTGATTTCATTCAAACATTTTATGACACTGTTATATGTAGGTCGGTTGTTTACATACTATGTTTGAATGAAAAACAAATATAATTAGCTAAAAAAGCTCGGGACATGTTTCTATATGTGGCTATATAATGAGAGCCAAGTAAGGATTTAATGCTGCATTCTATAAATGCGGAAACTTACAGAATAAAAACGAAAATGAAGTAAAGAAAAGGACTGCAGCTCACTTTCAATGAAGGAAAGAACGACCACAACACTACAATATGTCAATATCCTGCGGCTCAATGCGAAAGTGGCTTTCAAGGTTTTTCAGCGGTATGGTTCCTATCGCGATTGACCTCCGCGCTGGGAGAACGGAAACTTATATTTAAGCCCGTGGGAGAGCGTTCAAATTATTACTGTGGATTTCAATAAATTTTGCATTTTTGTCACGCCGGCGATATCACTGCATAAAACATATATCAGAATGCGAAAGTTGTACGTAGCCAACAACCAAATTACTGAACTGGCAATAAATATTTTTTTACAGCCGGCGTCTCTGTTCGCTTTCAGTGCAAAACCACATATTTATTCAGCATTGTGAGATAGGTGACTCTGGAATGAAAGTAATAAGCTTAGAATGCCACCTGGAGGAAAGAAAACAGTTCGGTGGGGCCGATTTGAACAGGATAAGAAGTGCCAACTGTTGGCTGTATCGTTGTTTTGTTAAGTCATTTTCCAACTATGTCACTTTTAACGCCTATTTTGTGCTTCACAAAAAGGAGGTCGCTTTATTTGGAGCTCTTACTTATGAGCACTTTTAGCATCAGAAACCCTAGGTTCACGATTGCCACTATTTTGCTCTCATTTTGAATATTGTTTTGCGCCACACCGAACGGAACGGATGACGCTGCCATATTTTTATTAAACTTGCTGTATTTACGGACAATGTGTAGCACGATGAATTTGGTTGAGCAGGTAAATATTTAGGCACAGCTATCTCTTCCTATTTTTCAACATGACTATAATAATTTTTCTTCAGATCTGCTGTTACTCTATCAAAATTCAGGAACAGACGGAATCTAACATTCCGTTTTAATGCACTTACTCTTAAGCTGCCGGTTGTATCTAATTTGTACAATCCGCGTCGATGGGACAATATTTCCTTTCCCGATTTGATCGGCGATTGCCATCTGCACACAGGCATCAATGTTCATTTCGTCAAGCTTGGAATTTCCTTGAATGATATTGGTCACAATCTGTATGTGCCTCTGGACTCTGCTGCTATCGTGTGTCTTTTATTCATGGCTAAATTTTGCTCCATGCGTTCCGAGAAGTAGAACATTACAGTATGTTTAAGGTCAAATCGAAAACCTGGGATTGAAGGAAAGCGGCAGATTGGTGGCTTCAAGATTATTGGGTTACGATTGGGAATTTCTACCTTGTGAAGAGAGCAACACCCTTGACTATGTTGTCAATGTTGAGCAATTTTACTATGAGCATGCTAATATCTGTCAAGCTTTCACTTTGAAGGTAATTTCATCAATTTTGCAAAACAAGATTGTACGCTACTTCTGGAAACCTCTTATCTACATGCTTTTTTCATCCATTTTAGTGTGCAGAATCTAAGGTTTAATACCTTTCTCTTGTTTCATGCCAATATTGTGCAAATATCAAGCAAATATTTAGTGCTAAAGAACGTACAAAATCAATTGTAATACATGTATTGGGTAATGATGCATTCAAAATAACAGAACTAAAATTATATAGATATTGTGGTTTCGTAGCTTATTTAAATATTTGATGAAAAAACGGTTAAAACAATAAACTTTTGTTCACTTATAGAAGTCATATACATGTTTAGATTAAAAAGTACCTGAATAGTTAATTGTAAGTCTGTTGTTATTACTAAGAAATTCGCGGGTATACAGTACAAAAGCAGAATATTCACACAAATCATTTGGTAGTAGAATGCACAGTAGTGGTTGTTTTAAAATAGGAAACATCCAATTCAAAATTTATTACGTGACAAATAAGCGCTTTCGAAAAACATCATGTCAAAATCACATTTCATTTTTCATGTGCTAGACGTGGATTACAGTGTTCATAATTTTTAAACATCTGCTAATATGTGGAATGCTGCAAGTTTTCAAGACGCTTTCCCAAAAATTTCTAAAAACGTATTTTTAAAAACCTAATCTGCATAACGAGGAAAACGTTGGCTTTATAAAAGTACAGTAAATTTTTAAAATTGTTTTCAAATACAAATATTTGTGTTATAGGAGTTAAATTTAAACCCTTAATTAAACAAAATTAAAGTTATTGCAAAAACAAAGTTCTAACAAAACTGGAGACAAATATGTTTAATTTGACTATCCAAATATTTCCACAGACAATCTCAAACAATGGTTGAAAACAAATTTGGCAAGCAACACCAAAGGCAGAAAAATATTAAGTTCTACGAAATGAAAACAAACCTAATTTAAAATTCAGTTCCAGTTCTAGAATTCCAGAATTATTAAACTTTTCCATCAGCGTGTGTTAACCCTACCGGTGCCAAAACTGTTTTCCTTATTACTCCATGTCTATTTGTCAATTTGTTAGGCCAGAATTCTAATTTCCGATATAACAACTGTTTATTCAAGCCGCACAAAGAATCCAGACTTGTCACTTTCAAAGGCAAATAAAATACTTCGATTTTATGTTTATTCTATTTAACAATACTAACAAAAGCAAAGAAAATATTCCAGGAATGTTTGTAGAGGATTTGTAAACAATTTATGGACGGAAAATTAAAACAGCGTTATGTATAAAATTATAAAGATAGAAGGTTTTAAATACAAGACGCAAACAGTTACAGTCACTCAGTGTTAATATATAACACTACAAACTTTCAAGTAAACCCAAATAATTTGATACGTTAAACTACCTTGTAAAACACTTGTAATTAAAGTTATCCTGCCACCTTAAGAAACTTACGATAATGTTAAGAGATCAAGGTTTTCTTCCATTCCTAAAAACTAGTTACAAACGCACCAGCAAAATTCCAGGTTGTAGTTACACATGGAATTCAAAAACGGGTAGAGTATCCGTGTCAAAGAAAAATAAAACCGTAGTATGGGCTATCGGCTTGCTACTGCTTGCTGTCTTAAATGCATTTGCAATTCGAAAACATAAAATACAGCGTGACATAGTACAGCTAAGCTTTGGCATTCTCGGTGAATCGGCTTTGTTGCTTGCGGCATTTATCGCATGGCTAAACTTCGCGAATCCTGAAGCCTGCTCCAAATTTTTCAATTCTTTATTAGAAATTGAGGAGACTGTCGACTTTGAAGGTCTGATAATTGCTTCACATTTAAAAAATAATATTTGGGTATAAAATTTATGTTTAAATTACAGGAAGACGCATCGAAAATGTTAAAATGGCTCAATCCGTATGCAAGATATTTGAATCAATGGAAGTTGCAACACCGTGTCTATTGGCATTTGGGTGTGGTCTGGCCCCTTGTTCTGCATTAGGGTTTTTAGCATCTGTAAATCCATTGTGCTCTAATACTGATCCAAATATTATTTATTCTTATTGGCAGAAAATTCTAGCATTTTTTATAAGCGCCACTTTTAATGGATTAGTTTGGAAAGCAATCGCTGGTGTAGGAATGCAAGCCTGTCTTCACGTTCTAATTGGCTTCTATTGCCAAAAGCTCGTTTGCACAAAATTGAACGAAATGCTTCATTCAAACCCTGCTTTACAGAATAATTCAACTGATTAACTCCAATTTCAACGAATATCATGGAAAGCTTCTCTTTGGAATTATGGCGACATGTTGCACCCAAAAGGCTTGCTTAATGTATGTTTTATTCCAAGCAACATTCTCTTCATTGAAAAACAAAATTCCATTACCACTCTCAATTTGGAATTTGGCTGTTATTGTCGAACTAGTATTCATAAACATGTATGTTTTCGGAGTTGCTGGGTCCATTAATGCTTGGCGAAAGAAATATTGGAAAAAGCTCAACACCTTGACCAAAAAAGAGGAGGATGGAGGACCATTAAAGAGGCTAGAAGAACACTTCGATCATGTCGTGCAATAAAGATTTCATTGGAGAGAGAGCAACTTTATTGAGAAACAAACACCGCTCAGATTGCTTCAGTATGATTGAATCGTTTTATTTTTGATGCTCAGCAAAAAAAAATTGCTTGATTAGTCTATATACAATAATATTAACTAACTAATAATACCTATATTTTTAACGCTTTTGTGCGTAGTATTCGTTTAGTAGGGGGATAGTTAATAGCTTAAAGCCTACTATTATACCATAAGAAGCATTTTATGAGCCAAATGAGCAACCCAAATAAAGATACTTACAAAAAACTTCCATACTTTGAAATAATTTTTTATTCATTCAATGAACTGTTGTGCAGTATCTTTAAACTTCATTTTTAATCGTATTATTTCTATAGTGAATAGATTAGATTTATTATTTGTGATATTTAAGAGCAGTTGACTTTATAAAATATGTTACTATATTACAACTCTATATCTAAACAGTGTGTCATTGGCCTTAAAACAGAAGTAACCTTACAGTAAAGCCAGTTTTTACGGTAAACATAAATCAAATGTATTTTTCAGTTACTTAGCTAACGAATGCTTAATGAAAGCTGATTTCATGGATTTTTTCAGGCTCCTTCGATGGTCTCGACGTATTCTTCGGTGTTTCACAGGCATATTTTTCCCCAACTTAAATAGATAAACTCTGAAATTTCTTACACTAACGAAATTGTTATATATAAACTTAATCAGTTGCCTCCCCACACAAACTATCCACGTATAAATGCGTTTCCAATTCTCTATACCGAACATAATTGCCGCTACTCCATGTCCACACAACAGCGTAGCAAAAACTATTAAAATATTCCCGGATATTTGAGGAGTTCGAAATCTTCTGCTTGAAGTCGCCTCTGATAATGTTTGTATGTCAGTCCCATATAGATTACGAACGTGTTGCCAAATCCCCGAGTCTGAAAATCTAATTAGCACGCTTATCAAACTATTTGAAATCCAACCTTTTAAAGCAAATCCAACATTTCTTTTAAGTAACACTTCCTTTCCCACAGCAATTGAAGCTCTATTAGGTTGGGTTTGAAGCTTTTTATGTATTTCAAACAAACTGGATTGTGGCAATACCATTGCAGAATTATTACACTTCAGTAGATGATCGATGAAAACTGAATTATGCTGGTCCGTTTCTCCATCAAACCAACCTGGTAAACTTTTACCTGAGGATTGGTGGGGGAGCAACTTTGTGTTCTTTAAAAGCCGCAAGTACAAGCTGTTATTATAACCATTTATCTTCTTCGGGGAATAGTTCATTCTTTCATCAATATTCCAAGGAGCTGCCAATTCTACTTGTTTTCTTCTTATTTCTAAACCTTCAGTTAGATACAGTTTTAAAACCTCAGAGTAAAAAACCCAAGGCGTTGAACGTTTGAACATATCCGTTAAAACTGTATGATCGGTGATTTTTATGTTAGTTGAGTTTCTCAAGAACTTGAAATAACGCTGCAACAAACCATTATGATTAAAACTAAGTCTAGTGTAAATGCTAAAGTTTGCGGTTAGCAATTGATCAAAATGCCAAAGAGGAATTGCTTTTCTTGACGACATTAGGTTATACACGTTGTCATACTTATATCCATTGCTAAGAACGATTCCAACTAGTATAATTGCACCCGCAATCCACCTCATTCCTGCTGCTTTAAGATGCCTTGCGGTAAACGCATCGCCTTGCTCAAGCAAAATAATTATGGGCTGAAAAAATATCCGAGAGGACCAAACATTTCGTAAACTGAATTGTCGAAATGTTACATTTTCACTCTTAATTTGGTCCAATCTTTCAAAAATACACAGAATTGATGGCATGACGGTCAAGTTGAGCAGAAGAAGACAAGCCCAAACATAGCCGTCGAAAACCCAAAATAGTTCTCGAAGAGAAAAATTCTAATATCTCACTACCGCAAGCAAAACCCAACCTCTCTGCTTGGGTCTAGCAATGTCAATGGTGTGAAACTGCAGTGGGATACACTTTTTTATCCAATGCTACTAATTTGTATGTACCTGTTACTGGTATTGAACTAAAGAGTTCATATTCAATTGTATTTTCCCTGCATCTGACGATTTCCATGTTGCGATCAATTATTGTGATATTATAACGCTTTAGGATTTGAATCCACTCAGCAGTGAAAGGGATCAGATAAACTACTTTAGATCTCGGAAATAATGCAAATGCATTTTTTAGAAAACTGTTTTTGCAATACGATTGGTACATAAATGAGCTCATTTCTTCCACACTTTCGAATGATTCAGAAAGGTGCGAAGTGACAAAAGTATTTACAACTGTCTCAAATTTTTTCACTCCTGGAAAGGTAACTGGGACAAAATTTATGATATAATCGTTTCTAACAATGATAAGTTGAACTGCGTAAGTACTTGTAACTTTTTGGACCCCGGTATTACCTCTAAGAAACGGCACTGTACAAAATACGTAGTAGGTATCTCTGTACACATAAATATTATATGATCCTCGTCCATCCCAGACTACAAAGAAGTTTCTAAACCACCACCCAATTCCGTTAGGAGATTCCCATTGTTGCTGATTTGATGACATATGTTTCTGCTCAGTCAAAAGTATATTAATTGGAGCGTTTGAGGGTATCATACGATCTACGTATCGATAATGAGCATCATAATACGCAACGAATAGGGATACCGTACTTTCTAATTTTATAGAATTCAATTCAAACTCATTAGGTGATCTAATTAGTTGTGGATATAACGCAACCGAAACTTCGCATGTCCATGGTTTTATTTTGGTCACAAATTTTCGGAAATTTATTTCAGAGCAAATCCTTTCTGAACCTTTAAACAAAGAGGATATTGGACACTGGTGGTGGTCTGTGCAATAGCCTGGTTCACTTGCATTGTATGGGAGTTTAAGAGCACTAGAAATAACATTGACTAATCCGTCACAAACCGCAAATTGAATTCCTTTTTGGATGCTGGGAACGATGAGTAGAGGTAAGTCTACTTGACGAAAGTTGTTTATGGAAATTAGACAATGTTCATAAGGCTTTAAAATACTTCCAAGACCTACTACGGAGTTTACTTTAAAGTTGTCTTTCACGAAATCCTGTATGTTAAGGATATTTTCGTAGCTGGAGAATTTGTTTGGTTTAAAAGCTTCATAGTGAATTGGGAACGAAGTTGGGGTACTGTGAGAAATGATTGATAGAAGGTAGACCACGATGAACAAATTTTTTAAATCCATTTGTTCTGCATGTATTACTATTTTGGCCAAACGTAAATCTTAAGTATTGATAATAAGTCTGGAAATATTTAAACCACACCTTTTTAAGTTAATATCTCAGTTTAAAATTGTATGATTTCCTGTCCGGATCTTTGTTGAACGTTCCTTTATAAATAGGAATTTGCATAAATGCATAAACACAGGGAAAATTTTCAAAACTCTTAAGCTCTTTCTAAATCGTGGCCACCAAAACTGTATTGGGAGCCCAGACCGCAAGTATGCATATAATGCTTGCGGAGAGTGAAAATAAATTTTCTAAAATCTCCACAGCAAATTAATAATTGATATGTTTGTCAGGTTTTCATGACACGAAACCCACTCCTAGCTTGTATACCCAGGTTTTTTTAAAGCTTAAAAAGTTTGGAAAATTTATTTAAAGGGGTCGGACTGTCATGCCATTTTCCCCATATTATACGAGGAAAGGCACGGCTGTCCAACCTTTAAATCCCATATTAAAGCATTTAATTTGTCGTCACGTCATCGTACCACGAGATTCAACCACTAACATTTATAAGCAACCACCGATATAAGCTCCAAACATGAAGCTAAAGTAATTCACGTTGCAAGTTGGACGACAGTATGGCAATTAAAAATTTAAAAGCGACAGCACTACAACATCACGAATTGGTCGACATCAGTCTGAGTTGGTGCAGACAAATCGCAGAATAGTTTTGCAGAAAAAAAGTTGCTTTTTGGGAAAATACAGAGTGGTTTTATCTTATCTGTTTAAAAAATTTAAATTTAATTACACTTTTAATTACTTTTTAATAATATTTAACTGTTTTAGAATAAACCTTTCTTGCGGCATACGAAAATTGCAAGCATATAATGAAATATTTTAATGCAGCATGTGAAGCAATCATGTAATGAATGCTTGGTAAATGATGAGGACACAACCTTTACCGTAATCTTACTATAAAATGACCTATTGGGACAATAAAAATGACACTAATCTACTTAAAAGTCATACTTAATAGTCTACTAAGTAAAAATAAAGCTTGAATTGTAATCCAATTGCTGGGTAAAAAAACCATTGTAATTTTTCTTTTCAATTTTCTCGGTTAAGTGCAACCACATTCTAATATTATGCATTTTGTTTACTTGGTTGGGTTATCCGCCCACTTCATCCGCCTTGTCTTTATATGGATTTTTAGATAACGTTTCCATCCTGATCTTGCCTTGGATGCGCACGGTTGAACTAATGTGACACCACAACCTGATTTATAGGCATAGAATAATGAAGTTCTTGAAAGTGAAACGAATACACGTTTTAATCTTACAAATTAACATATTCGGTCCATATACCAAACGAACAACCATGTTTTAAGTTTTTACTTATAAGATATGGCAAAGAAGTTGACAAAGCTTATCCATATAATACAATTATCAAGTAATGAGAAATAAAAGCCGTTTTAATTTACTGAGAAAAAGTCCCAAGGTTTTTTATTTCTATTTAACTTGGTAAATTGTCCACATAAATCAATTATCACGTTGAGTTATACCAGGTAAAAAGTAAAAAGAGATGACTCCCCATCCGCCAAAACCTGTATAAATACGAGCTTACCCAAGCGTTCTAAGCATTCAAAAAGTTTCATTGACAGTACTATCAACTAGCCGGTTCAAGTGATTTTAATAAAGTTTCGGGTGTTTTTGCGTTCCAAAATGTTTTTCCAGAAGTATTTCCACATTTTCGCGTTCGTCGTCCTGGTTTCCATGTTGTTAGCTGAGGCAGCGGGCCAACCACCAGTGGAATATGAGGAAGATGGACCTCAAAGTGAGATGCGAGGGAGACGATTCTTACACCATATGTAATTTAACATTCTTTTAATTTACTAAATTTTTTAGTTATAAAAACATTTAAATTTGTTTACCTAATTTGTATTTTTCTTTACTCACAGCTTAAAGTGGTTTGGAAGACGCTAAAATTAAAAAGTCGAATCTACGATTCTAGCTCCTTGCAAAATTATTCTGTATTTGAAGTTGATCTTGCTTATTATGCAATTATTATCAAACCAACTACTACAAAAATGTTGTTATTAGAGTGTAGTTTGCAGTATTTGGTATAAAAATTTGTAAAAAATTTTAAATGTGAATTGAAATATGGAATCCAATAAGTTCAATAAAATATGCTCTCTATTTATATATTTATTGTCAAAAAATTCATTCAAATGCTTAAGATCTGCTACATAAAATGTTGCATTACGCAAGAAAACTGACAGGAACCGTAGAGATTCTTTAAACAGCTATGATGGATTTCAATGATTGTATGCTGGTTCATTTTAAACATTGTATTTTAAAAAAAAAAAATTTATTATATGGTATGGAACGGCAGGACTTAATAGAGTATTTATAACTCTGTGTTTTGGCTTCACTTATCAATGGAGTTCGTAACATCCCATAAAAATTAAATTTGTAATCGTCATCAATTATGGTTCATGTATCCGGAGCATACCGCTAAAATTGGTATTTGGAATACCATTCAATTTGAGTTAAACAACTTTTTAAAACACTTACTTTCTTCCCATTTAGCTTTAATTTGGATAAGAATAGGTTACAACGAATGTGTCCGATTTCAGGGTCGTGCCGTTCCTTCCACCCTTTATTTGTTTACTACTAACTGGTCGGAATTCATGATGTAGCGCTCGTGGTAGATCGTGCTCGAATTTAGCTGGTTCCATTTACTGATTTAAATTTAAAGTATCATTTTCTGGGCCTGCTAAAATAACGATATCTAGATGTCTGGGAAGCCTGTTAGCGTTTTCCCATTTTATTTAGGATTATTGCTGCTTGGGGGATTGTGAAACATGTTTGAAGTAAATTTCATATATTTTACTAACGAGGAAACATATAACCTGGTTGAGTTCCAATTGACCCAAAATTTGGCATATACGTTCAATTTAGGTGTCTTATGACGTATATTGAGTATTAAGTCAACATGGACACTTGTGTCTATTTTTACAAAACATGAAAAATCAGTTTATTTTTATGGGATGGGAAATGTTAAGTAAAAGATGGTGATTAGAAAAACGCATAGCTATTTAAGGAAAATTTTTTGAAAAATCGAAAAAGTTATTTTTCAAGAAAGAAACCGCAACTGTAGAACAAGAAGGAAATTGCCGCATTTCAAATTGCCAGTGATTCAATATACCTTACACTTAAAAAAGTTAATTGGACGGTTTTCTGCATTTGCCATAACATCTTTTTTGTCAACTTTCAAATATAATCGGGAAATACAAGTCTGAACCTTAACTATGAGCCATTAGGTGCAATGCTCGCAGGAATGGGGTGTGAGGCAAGGAATAAACTCCAACTGATATGCAATATGATATTAAGGAAACGCATTTATTATGTTGGAGAAAAAACTCGCACCCAAGCTCGGAATCGATCCTGAGCTCTCATTCGACTACCCATCTTACCATAGCGTGCTTGCCAGCTACGCTAATTGCCCTTTTCTAAATCTTACACTTATCCAGATTTAAATTTGTTTACGGTTATTTGTTTTACAAATTTCATAAATCGGATTGACGCCTTACTTCCAGCTTTTCAGCAGATATCTATTGTTGAACAAGCTTATATTGGAAAATGAGATATGACAAGCTGTAAATGTTCTTTATGTGGTTAGCATTAGCACAAGACAGAAGACCAAGTATATAGCAATCGATTTTCATTAGCTTTTTTTATAAGAAACCTACAGGAAATGAATTTTGAAATTGAAGTAGTAATATTTTAATCAACTTTAATGAGATGTCCACCGTGGATAGCCGTATGTGAAGTTGACTGGATAAATTTCCACATTAATTACCAAAATCCATATTATACTGCTTCATGATAGCTGCGGTTAGTTACGACTGAAATAAAAGCTACCTCGGAGAATAGAATTTATTTAGAGTTTAGAAACTTCTGAGTAAACTTCAACATAAAATACGTAATCAAATAACTTTTACTCACAAAACAGTATTACGTATGTTACCAAAGTTTAAAAAATTATAACTCTACTGTTCGAATATTTAAAATTTCTCGGGTTAAGAATGATATTCCTAACCATTACAAAATTGTTGGTATGTTTACCTTTTATTATTTCAACCAAACGGATTTTCCAAAGCGATCAACTTAAGCTGAACAAAGAACTAAAACTGTTCAGTCGTTGTAGTGTAAATTTGGTTTTCAATGGATTAATTTTTTCGGTAAGCAAATTAATGCATTTACAAATTGTCCCTTAAAGTAAGATACTAAATTTCATTCCTTTGGCTCATTAGAATAACAGCCGTTTCGGAGATTTGTATGATATGGAGCCACTAGACATTCCCAATATCATTTCGCGCTTTAACTACATCATAGCAAATACAACTGCAACTTCCCAGCGATATATTGTGTAATGAACTGCGTACACACTATGATCAAATATACGACGATATTAAGTACTTATATCTCCCACAACAAAAAAGTACATGCTTCGTACAAGTTTACATTGATCCCAAGGACTGTACTCGGTGGGAACCAGTAGACATTTTAACCCATGATGCACTCCGGTTCGTAATAGTTGCCTCGGTTACAGATTACTGGTTGATGAGCACACACTCGATGATCACCGTGGCAAAAACCGGATTATTCTTCGTTCACGTACGATCTGCAAAGGCGGAATCATTCTATAAAATCTTTAAAATAAGGAAGGATATATCTTATCTTCCTGACCTTATGTGGAAACAGTATACATATTACAATATGCGTATCTTCAACTACTGCATTTCGGAATCCGCAAAATTTGAATTTGGTGTTGCATATTCCAAACTTAAAAATGCCCAATCGACAAATCGTAGACTTTCGCAGAACTATTTGCAGAGAAATTCGCTATCTTCTCGCAGTGGCCAAAATCGTTGAGATATCGTATACTAATAGTAGAAATATTCGAACGCGCTCCTTCTAGAATTTTACCCTCCAAAACAAACTGCATTTTATGGTGCACCAGCTAGATTTCGTTGCTAATTACCTACGAATTCGCGATTGCTTGCGTAGATGATTCCGTTCCGTCAGTGATGACAACATTTTTTGTCAGTTAGCATTTTATTTACGGAATGAGTTTGCTCATGCGTTCACAATCAATCCAGGTTGTCCAGTCAGTCAACTACGATAAGTTGTGTCAGAGTAAGCGTTCATTTCATATTATAATTAGGGAGTGTGTGTTATATTACTGTTCTACTAAATAAAGTAGCTTTGAATTAAATTTGGAGTGTTCAATAAATTGTCAGCCAGTCAGTCAGTTTAATTTACGATAAATTCTTCCCTCTTTCCGATGGGATTTTGGTTCAAAAGTGATCAAAAGTATCTTTAACAGTTATGATTAATTGGAGAGTTCTCGGTAACAGTAGATGCCATTTTAGAGAGTTTATTGTCTAGCTTTCGGAAGTTAAAACATCTTCCATCATCAGGAAGATGTTTTAACTTCCGAAAGCTAGACAATAAACTCTCTAAAATGTCATCTACTGTTACCGAGAACTCTCCAATTAATCATGAATTTATCGGTGGATGGAATCAACTATATACTTTAACAGTTAGTTCGTGTTTAAAACCAGTTGCCTGTTTTGCATTCTCATTGTCGTCAAGTTAGTTTGTTAATTGTGTAATTGGTGTGCAGTGATATCCGTGAATGATTCAGAAGTAGTAAGATGATAGATCTGATCCAAACATATGTTGATCCAGCTTACAACAACGCAACGGCAACACAACTGCCTGTTTTATGATTGTACCACAAAAGTTGGTACATAATTTGATATGCATTTATGATAATGATAGTAAACATCATTAGAAATTTGAAACTACGCGGCATTTACAGTCCAGCTAGCATAAAAACGCATATCAAGCCAATCGCTAATAACACGACGAATTAGGGGAGAGATCAGCTCGAAATAGCTACGTAACAGTAGTATATCTTGGCGAGTTATGAGGGAGATCTGTACGAAATAGCTACAGCAGAACTATATCTTGACGAATTATGAGGGAGATCTGTACGAAATCACTATTTGGCCTCGCAACGATTTCGCTAGCGATTCTTATAGTTGAGGCGGAAAAATAGAAGAAGATCCACGCACGAGTAGCGAGCGATCTCTGCGAAATAGTCTGCGAGCGAGGTGTTCGAATTCCATGCGATCACTACGATCTTTGTCGATTGGGTGCATTCATAACTAAATATACACTCTTTATGACAATGACTCTTGAGATTAGATTTATAACCTGCGTTCCTACGGAAATCCCTGGATTCTTTTCCCTGGTAGGGTACGTTTCGGCTTTTGATCTACCAACATGGCTGTTACTTGTCTTAAGCGGTTATTGAGCGGTTTGTATTTGTACAAAGTGCTCCAAAGCAAAGGTCCTATGCGTGTGGACTGGTTTGTCACTACGTTTGCATACCATATAGTTCTTGGACAAGGTAACAAAGGAATACATGAGGTCCGCTGGTTGGGCGGCACGTGGATATTGGCTGCCCTTGTAATTTCTTTTTTCTATCAAAGTGATAATATCAACAAATTGACGGCTCCACTCGGCTCAAAGAGGCTGCAATTTTTTGATGAGTTGCTCGAAGGAAATTTCACAATTTATTCTTCTGTCAACTATCCAGAATATCAAAAAATTTCTGTAGACCATATAAACCAACCGTCCAAGATGGAAATAGTTGGAAGAATGGGGGATAAATTTACGCTCTTTGGTAGCATGCTTTTGTTAAAACGATACAAGCAGACGGTCAAACTGAAGGACTTGAATTTACCTCTCACCATTAAAGTAGCAGAAACAGTGAATGAATTTTATAACATGTTTGGAATGGATTATTTCGTTGAACAGGTTTCAAAATGCAAAAATGAAGTATACGTAGATACTTGGGACACTATTAGAAAAGCTGAACGACAGATTTTGGAAAATTTTAAGAAACCTATGACCGCTAGCAAAGATTCTTTTGGATACACGTATCGTAACTGGATATTTAATCACGTTTCCTTGCCAGCAGACTATTTGGTAATGAGATTGAGGTCATTGTTTCACAGTGGAATTGTTCCCCTTTGTAGCTCTTTTAAATATGATAAACGATAGGTAGTTTTGCCACGATCATGATTGATGCTTTATAACAATATGACCTACATAAACCTGTTTGAAAGTTTTACAGTGCACTTAAAATTGTTTTCGTAGCACTGCAGTCTTAAAGTGTACCTAAAGTTGAGATCAACTTGCACTTGATTGTTAAAAATAAGCAGTACCTAAGAAAGTGAGGTTGTAAATTGGAATCTGTAGCGAGACATTAAAATTTTAACTAATAAATATCTTATTTTACAAATGAGTTTTCGGGTTACTCGGATGAATTGTGGGAAAAAATTTAATTATTTATTCGAGCTTTCGTTATCGAGCCTCTATTTAGATGCTTACTGTGTGATATTTCTCCTTTAAAACTTGATGCCAATTTTACTGCTAATATTAACTGCTTGTGAGGATTTTAATTTTATTTAGGATATATTTATGCAATGATGGACTGCGGGTGTATTTCCATTGGCAAAAACGTTGGAATTTGGTAACAAGTTTCACTGGTTTACCCTATTTTAAAGAAATGCAGCTTACGAGGGGACCTTATGAGTGGGACCTCGTCAATTTGGCTCATATTTTGTATACCGGCTCATTTTCATGTGTTACTATCGTGGTTAAATGGATTTTTTGCAACGCGTTGTCATTTCGGAGAAAATGTTTATTTTCAACTTCCCGTTTCAGATTTTATTATGAGGAATAACATGTGAAAGTACGGCAGTCAGTTAAATCCTTATATCTTCGAAATTATCATACCGATTTACATGAAAAGTTTTTCATTAAAATCCTTACAAAATTCTACACAAGAAAAACGAAAATTGTACTCCATTAAAATTAGATGCATCATGTTGTATGTATGTGCAATCGGCCACTCTACAAAAGCGATGTACGTTAAAATAACACAGCTATATCTACATTTTAATCGGAAATTGTAAAATTGAGACACAAGTTAGTCCCAAAATAAAAATTTGAATCCTGACATGCCTACTCTCTTTAAATAGCCCGAGCTATAATATCTCAACATACACCATCTTGCTAGAGAAACCAATAGCACATTCATACATTTTTCATTATATTTTCATAGAGTACAATTTTCATCTGTCTGTCTTCTGTGGAATTTTGTAAGGATTGTAATGAAAAAAATTTCATGTAAATCCATCAAATAATTTCGAAGTTATAAGCATTTAACTAACTGTCGTTCTTTTCAATGTTATTCCTCATAAGAAAATCTGAAATGGGAATTTGAAAATAATTATTTTCTCCGAAATGACAATGCGTTGCAAAAAATCCATTTAACCACGATAGTTACACATGAAAATGAGCTAGTAAACAAAATATGAGCCAAATCGACGAGGTCCCACTCATAAGGTCCACTCGTTAGATGAAATTGACATGTTTTCTTTTTAAAAAAACGAATAAAAGCTTTTGAAAACTACTATTCGAAGCGAATGAAAAACCGTAGGAAGGTTGGATAGTGTACCTAATATGGTTCAAATATGACTATGAATTCTTTTCTTTAAGTGTTTTTGAGACATTGAGGTGAAGTTAGTTTTATGATTTCACAATTTTTGCATGTATATAAAGATTCTACAAATAACTCATATCATATAACACCAACATCTTTTTCATTTCATAGCTCATTGAGCGCAGTTTTGTCACTTCGTACGTTTGTAAATAGCTCGGCAACCACTTGTATCGTTTTCACTGACAGGAAACAAAAAGGCTTTTCGGACAACTCCAGACAGGGTCACGATGTCCAATTCTCAGCTCAAAGCTTAGAAGGTTTTGTTCGAACAAGTTTTTAGTGTGCGCGCGTAGTGATTCCACAGTGTTTAATTTTGCCCCAACAAACGGCAATGCAAAAAGTGTTACTTTTATTGTGTGCCTACATAAAGAATGTGATGTGCTGAATCGAATGGTGGGCTCAATTTTTCTGTAGTATGCGTGGTTTCACAGCGTCTGGAATAAAAAACAGAAAATAATTTTTATAAAATAAATTTATGACGTTCAGAAACATCTATTATTGTATAGCTATCTAACCCCTCAAATGTAACTTTTGTAGAAAATTTGAAGACGTTCGTTTAAAACGTTGGGTCAAAAGACGAGGAAAACTGCAAATTAGACCCATGTTTGACCCCCTATATTTCAGAGTTCACACATTGGGCGGATGATACGTTAAAATATTCTCCAGACATTTTAGTACAAGCAAAAACAAGCACAAGGAAGAAATGTAAAAATTCATAATGCCCAATTTTTTAAAACAGGCCTCAAATATTACGTAACTTTTACTTCATACATTCCCATTTAAAATGCATTAACTCGATTCTAAAAAAACTACACTAATTTTTCCGTTACCTAACCACAAATACCTACAAACATTCATTTGCTGGCGTGATATGTGTAACCTTATTTTTGAGGGTAAAGATTGCCCTGAGAGTTGCCCCCAGAAATTGAAATCTAAATTCAAAGCAATTCCAAATTGTAAATTTTGTCATATGAATAACATTGCACAATCTATCCACCACCGACAATCTTTCAAGAATCCTTCCGGGTTCGTATCTTCTGAAAGAAATCAGATATTTGTTTCTGATGACCTGTGATCACCCAATCTAAAACGTCTAACAGCTTTTCCGCAAACGATTCTTACGTTGATACAATAACGACATTCAGTTGGGCTTATCTTGAAGGGGGATCAACTGATATGCACCGGAGAATTAAGCCATTGCTAAAAATTCTTTTAAAATGAGTTTGGCTATTTCGACACTAGCCTACCTACCAAACTCGTACATATTATGATAAAAATGACCAATGTTTTTCATGTTCATCGATGGTTATATCTGAGAATACGAGGAATATTTTTGGGGACTTTTCGACCTGTTATAATAATAGGGTTTCGGAGTCTGTGATAGACCTCTATGAATAATTAATTATTCAATGTTACCATGAAATTAAATTTTGGTTTTTAAAGAACGTCTCCACCTTTAAACAACAGGTATAATGGTTTTTATGTTAAAATATATAAATTTATTTTTCCACCAGACCCTAGTGAAATAAAACAAGAGGAAATAAATACATTACAAATGCAAACTTAACTTCGTATTATCTTGAATCTAAATCTACCTAATTTTATAGTGGAATTCGAGATTGTATTTGATCATACTGTTTTTACAGTAAACAAGAAAAACAAAGAGTTATGAGGCAAAAGGCAGGCACCCTCTTCAAAACACAAAATAATTCGAGGACAAAGTTTTTGTCTTGTCGGGATACTTTCCATGCCGTGAAAACTAAATTAGACAAGGCAAAAATCAAGTGGATCAGGTTTTGAAATTTCAAGTGTCACTGAAAACGTCAAACGTCCAGGTTTGTTTCTGGCTCGGTTCTGAAGTTTGTGATCAATGTCATATAATTCCAACTACACGGAAAGCTCCCTACAAATCAAAAACAGCTCCAGTTTGTTTGTTGATTTATTACAAAACAACATAGTGGCTCTGTTCGACAATAGGTGACATAGTCAGTATTTTCCCAGCAAAAAATATAACGTCTCAACGTCAAAAACGTTTGCTGGCAATCACTATTTGATAAGTATCACTGCTCTCATTTCATGCACATATCACATTTTCGAATATTCATGGTTTTGACTATACAACCCATGGTTTCGTGAAAACATCACAAACATTTGGGCTAGTTTTATTGGACAAATGTTCTTTTTCTTCCGGTAAATCTTTCCGTAGAAGACTGAAGCATTCATCTAGCGCAAGCAAACCATACAGCAGGACTGTTTTGACAGTAGAGACATCGATTTCATTGCAATGTCAAAATCCCATAGAAAATTTAATCCTGTCAGAATATTCAATATAGCTTGGAAATTAGGTTTGGAAAGGCAGAACCCGTTGTTTGGTTTTGACATATAAAAGAATGCCGGAAATAGCTTGCTGCTGCCTTTTGGTTTATCAGTTTGGAATCATTAACACTTATCACCAAAAAAAGTTAAATGCCGACACACTAATCAGAAAATTGCAACTGAGAATATTCATTCCGCGACGATTAGTTTTTGTCAAATTAGTGATGCCATTCTGTAAATTGTCCACATTCAGAAAATATGTCCACTCAACTGAAAAAGTAGGCTGAGTTTCGAACATCAATTTTTATTGTACGACGAAAATTTTGGTGAGAGAGCCGGATACATTCATTAAGGCCGCTAGAATTCAAAAATAGTTGGAACGAATATTTTGAAAAATGTTGCGTGAGAATATCAATTTGTTCTTGGATTTATACAAGGCTGCTGCCACCATGAAAACCCTGCCATTTGAATGGAATCCTCGCCTTGCCCGTATGGAATGTGTTACTAATAAAGCAAAACTATTTAAAGTCACTCTCTTTTGTCGTCTACATAATTTTTTCACGCTAGTGGTTTTAGTCCAAGTAGCCTTTAGAATGCTGATTGGAAAACAAGTGGTTTCGGTGTTTTCAAACGTCATGGAAGGATTGGGTGTCACCATGATGCTGACACATGGCTACTATTTTACACCTTTGCAAACGCAACTCGTCAGAAATAATTCTATTCATCAATGGAATACTTACCCACGATGGGAAAATCGGAATGGAAAAAAGTTTGCTGGAACGAATGGATTTGATGCTTGCACGAATTATGAACCTGTAAATGAGAATCATGGCGTTCGTTTTCGTGTTTGGATTCCACTGGTTTATTCCCTGCAATAGCTCATTAGCGTTCTATTGGACAATGGGGGAATGTTTTCATAGCTCTGTGGAACTTGGATTTGGTTTCGTATTAAAACTTCTTGTTTTTGCTGCTAATTGCTGGGTGTGGATGCTTGGACTACACACAACCTCTTTTGCCGTAGCAGGATTCCACATTCTGTGCACACTCAGTCTGCGATTTCATTTGACTACGTAAGTATGTATTAACTTCTATTAGTATTTCGGATTTTTGCAGATTCTTATTCTCTTTGACTCAAGGTTCTGTGACGAGTCTATTCGAACTGCCGATTGTTTCAAAACTACATAAACGTATCGAAGAATTCAAGTCATGAGCACTGTCATCAAAAATCTTCTCTTCAGGTCAAAAGAAATAAATCGTGTATTATTGCTTGTGCTTACAGAACTAGGTACGTTCGGAATGATGTAGCAAATGTTGGAAAGTGTCTTGAGTACTTCGCAAAAACGGGGAAAATATGTGTGTTAATGGGAGATCTTAATGTTGATATAAGTGGAAACAGTGCTGCGGCAAATAATTTAGTGGTTGGTGCAGAGAGAAACGGTTTTTGTCAGATGGTCAATTCACCGACAAGGCTTAACAGCACGATAGATTTAGTGTTTGTCAAGAAAAGTAGGAATGTTTCAGTGGACGTTGGACTTTGTGATGAAGGGGATTTCGGACACCAAATGCAAATTTAAGTATGTCTGTGATCAAGGATCCAAAAGAAAGAAGTGTTAAACTTGTGCCGGATTATTTCAACATAAATTATGAGCAAATAGGGAATGTAGTTAGAAATCTGGATACACTAGTGCGGGATACTGAGTCAGTGCAGGACATGTGTGAGATTTTGATCACTCATGCAAAATTAGCTTATGATAAAGGAGTTCCTCAAAAATCAATTTTCATCATGCAAAACAGCCAAGCTTGAAAGTGTCGGGTAAATCAAGAAGGTTAATGTACATTCGTGAATATCATCGTCTCACATTTGTAACTTCAGGTTTACGTTGGCATCATGAGAAAAAACGATGTTACGAAAAATTAGTTAAAAAATCGCTGGCTAACGATATGCAGCAAACTGTGCAGACAAAATATATGAATGTGGAAATTTGTGGAAAGCAGTGGAGAGTACTTTCAACCTTAATTTTCACAGAGCAGCTGAGCTGCCCGAGGACATAAACCTGAATGAGTTGAATGCGTATTACTGCAAGATGGGTTTTCAGCCAACTGAGGATCCTCACAAAACGCTAGGAAGTACTGTAGCAGTAAAACCAACCAATGATAAGTTATTCTACGTAAGATCAGTGTCTCAGTCAGATGTGTACAAAGCGTGGAGAGAACTGCGAAAAAAGTTAAGTAAGCAAAGTGATACATGTGGGATTTCTAAATTCTTCCTTGACAAATTGATGGACAATCCAGACTTTCAGCATTTGGTGACAAAGTTTGTGCAATTATCGTTTGAGACCGGAGTAGTTCCGGACATGCTCAAAATAGCAAGAGTAAGACCGATCCCTAAAGTTGAAAATGCAAAACTACCATCCGAATTTCGTCCAATCCATATGACTTCAAATTTGTTGCTGTTATTGGAGAAAGTGTATTTCAGGAAGCTGGAGGAGCACTTAATAAATAATAAAATTCTATCGGAATCACAGTTTGGATGCAGGAAAAACCACTCAACGGAACTAGCGATATTGGCCTTGACAGATCACATTAAGAAAGCTGTGGACGGTGGAATGATTGCAGTCCTAGTAACGATTGATTTGAACAAAGCTTTCGACTCGGTAAAGTTGGAGCAATTACTTGGGAGTTGCAAAATAATTGTAAAGTTTCGGATTTCTGGCTCAGGGATTACTTATCAAATCGGAAACAATTTGTTGAAGTAAATGGCGAGATGTCATCAGTTATGGACGTACTGATTGGAGTCCCTGCCGGAAGCGTCCTGGGTCCAATATTATTTGCACTATATGTTAATCGTTTACCAAAAGTGGTCATAAACGGCGTGACGGTGATGTTCGTGGATGACTCAAACTTTGCATTTGTTGGATTTCCAAATCGGTTATTAGAGCTGGAGGAAATGATTCAGAGAGACATGAATAACGTTTGCAGTTTCTTTAGTCAGTTATCAATGATGTTAATAGTAGCAAAACCAAGATGATGACTATCAGCACAAGCAAAAGGTTGAATTTAATGAATAATTTTAGTTTCGAGTTAAACGAGCATCGTATACAAGTCAGTGCGACGATAAAATGTCTAGGCATTACGTTTGATAGAACATTGAGCTGGAGAACGCACATAGAAACAGTTGCAAAGGGTTGCTACATACGGATAAGGGCTTTGTACACAATTAAATGTTACTTGTCGGTTGACCAGAAAATATTATGTAGTAGCTTAATTTACTCAGTGTAGGGTACATGGTTGCTGTATACGGCTGTACAAATGAGGTGCATTTAAAAATAATGGAGAAGGTGGTACGTACTCTTGGTAGACTGGTATTAAGTGTTAGAAAATTTGACAGAATCGCTGGTAGGATATTTAATGAGTTGGAGTGGCTGCTCCCAAGAGAGTATTGTGAATTAAAGACTCTGTGCTACATGTTTAAATTATGCAATGAAAAGAAGGTGGACTTTTTTAAAGACTATTACTCGACAATCAACCCGCACGGGTACAATACGAGAAACTCGGGTATACGGTATGGTTTTACTCCGAAAGCGGAGATTGGTAGACGAACTTTTCATTGGAGGAGTATAAAAGCGTGGAATGAGTTACCTCAGTCAGTGAAGACACTTACTTCGTATAATTGTTTTAAGAAAAAAGTGAAAGAATTTATTTGGACAAATGTAAAAACGGACTTTGATGGGGATTATGTTTTTGTGTGTTAATAGATTTGATTTGTAATTTGTTTATAATTTGACTTTTTGGATAAATTGATACATCAGCGATGACTAATTTGCTCGCTTAGCGAGGTGTCATTGTATATTTACAGTATGGAAATGAATTTTGCTTAATTGAATAAAATTGACCCAATAATAATAATGTGAAATTCGATAGTGTAAAAGTGACAACGGACAATTATGGAATTTTTAATCGTAACATGAACTCATTTTTAAATCATGGAAGTGTGTGAACCAGACCACAAAAGGATTCTTTGTGCTTTTTAGTTGCATGTGACGAGTATTGTTACTCATTGATCTGAAACTTTAAAAAACAGGTTAAAAATTACAACTCACACATATTGTGTTATTAGTATGTGTGAAACACATGAACACATCAACATGATGATAATTATGAGCTTGGCATTCAATGCAATAATGTTCATGTCCAAATAATACAACAAGATGTGAGAGCAGGAAAGCAATTTTATTTTGGAATAAATAGTGTAATTGTTAAAAACTAAAATTAACATAAATTAAGTTCTTAAATTAGGAAAACTTAAACATTGAGTATACTTTAGTACATAGCTAGCTTTCAATCATAGTTAATAGTAGGGACTTTACTACCTATACTTAAATTTGGAAAGTGTTTGTCTGCTAATTTTTTAAACTCACGATTCTGCTTTCCTACCAATTCACAAACAAGAAACATAACCAGATCTGGAAACTTTGATAGAAAGTAGTTACAATACTTTTTCTCTGAAAACGAGCCCTCTTCTCCGAAATACTGATCTGTTATTAAATCATCCACAATGTCTTTAAAATGAGTAAATTTATCTCTAATTAGCTCTATCAACATCATAACCGACTTCCCATCATACTTTTGCTACCTTTCGACCATTTTCTCATAGAGAGGAGCTGTACAGC
>LJIJ01002421.1:0-27349 GCA_001718145.1 Orchesella cincta
AAAAGTAAAAAAATAACAAATCGAAAGCCCTATAGAATGAGGAGAATTTGATTTCTAGATCTGATGTTAATCGATCGATTATTACAAGTTACCATAGGACCAGCCCCATATTGGTTGGCTCACATATTCTAAGCTCTGATGTCAATCGTTAGTGCTATGGATGCTCTGGGTATATTTCCTTCATCAATTAGACTTTAAGAGATAAACCTTCGGCTCGTTCCATCTTGATTCCATGTCCCCATGCAGCCACGATGCAGAGTCTTAGTTACGTGAGGCTGCGATACCATGTGTCCGATTATTAATAATATTTTAAAAAACACATTGAAGATACATTAGCCCAATCTGCAATAAGGAGTAGACCAGATAAAGTGCGGACGAAAGGCAGACATTTTTCCGCGGATATAAAACCAGGGAGGTTTATAAACCTCTACAAGTACCGAAATCGATAAGTTTAAATCATGCAGATTCCTAACACCTCACCGCTCCGTGCTGACGTATTTACCAATAATTCCCTTCCTATGAAATTGGTACCCACTAACTGTTGCCTCATGTCGGCCTGTCCAGGCGCACCTAACGTGTATTTATAAATATAACCTATCTATGCACCACAGTGTTACCCTACGAATTTTTAACCTGCAGCGGTTTTAAAGCATTCCATGAAATGACAAATACACTAAATACCGGTAACTAGTCATGTTAATCAAACAGTATCACGCATTCTCGCCAGTTTCAATTTCGTCAGCCCTCATTTATAAATAGGCATTACACTCCCTCAGTTATTAAAAATCAAGCAGAATGTTTGTAATCTTATGCATAGGCATAATCTATATCTAGGCAATATTTCCGGGAGTTCGGATGTCTGTCTGTCTGGACGATCACGTCAATAAACAAAATTACTTCAATCGACTTTAATCTTGGCACACTGCATAATTCAACGGGACGAATCCTGTTGATTTTCCGCTAAATTGCTGCAAATAATCATAGTTAACTAATCATAGAGCATATATGGCTCAAAATTTTCACAGTACCCAATTGAAACCCGCGCTAACTATAAATACCATTGCTGTGTAGAATAGGTGATAGTGAAGTAAGATAAAAAGGGAGGTAAGCGATAATTAAGACGCATAAGGGATAATGAAGAAGGATAAGTGAGAATTAAGGAGAATAAGTGATAAAAAGGGAGAATAAGGGAAATTTTTTTGATTTTCCCTACTGACTACCAGCATTAATTTCTTATCCTTCTTGATGATTGTTCATTATTCTTAATCATCTCTTTACCTTTTTAATCAATCTTTATCCTCTCAATTATCACTTATTCTAAACTGCAATGGTATTTGTAACTTGTAAGCGGACCTGAATGGGAAAATGTGAATTTTTAGCAATGTGTAGTATATGGCTAAACTTAAATATGATCAGTTTACTTATGAATAAATGAACGAATGTAGAATCAAATTCTATAACAATCATCTATATAAAACACCCTAAACAATCAATGCGGAAATAGGAACCATAAAAATGAAGGTTTTTGGGTTTTTGCACGGTAATCTACTCATTCATCCATCATGCCGAATACACGCCGTTTCTCATATAAAAATACAAAGCATCATGGTTTGATTTTTAAAAAGCCACGTGTACCTACTATCATTGTATCTTACTTTTTACTATCTTCAAATTATTCGATAAATTTAGAGGATAAACCGCCAACATTCAAAATACAACAACTGCAAACTTTCCAAAGCCGAATGGTACACAATATTAAAATTTATAAAATTGTATTATGAAAGAAACAGCAGCAATTCGAAAAAACAAATCGTAGTAAGAATGTGTATTTTACATGTTCGCTCAGTCTGAAAGCTGACTTAATTAAATTCTAAACCCAGTTCCATTCCGCTGACCGATTTTTTTGTTCTAACGAGTAAATAAAAAGTGCACATTCAAGTAGACCTACAGGAATTTTTTTAAATGTGCATAAACTTTAAAACTGGTGAAAGAATATACTGAAATCAAGTGTTTCTGGAAGATTTTGATTAAATTTACAAACGATGAGTAACTGGACATCAGTTATATTTTTCAATACACTTAAGGAGTTCGGTAAACTCCGAGTGAAGGCAGTTTGATTTCGCTTTAGAAAATGTACGAAGACATCTGTATGCATTTTTGGGATAAAGATAACGGAAATAAAGCGGTTGGAATGATAGAATTTTTATTTGTCGACGTCTAAATAAACTGAATTACAATAAAAATTACATTTTCCTCTTGTTCGTATAATAAAATGACACACTCTCTTAGTTAACCTAATTCATCTACAACCCTCGCAGTCAGTATTACGATTGATTGTGATTTCAAAATAATAACAGCAGTATCCGTTTTGGAGCCTGAGAGTTGTGAACTTGATTATTTAGATTGAATAAATAAATTAAAGATGCCTGTGAGTAAGATCTAACGACAATAACTGAACGAGTTTCATTGTGTTTTTCATTTAATAAATACTTTAAGACAGCTTCCGCGAGAGAGACACACAATAATGTTTGTATCTATCTTAAGGAGATTAGCTCCATGATGTAAGGTGTAAGTACATACATGGAATGTATTATGCATTGAAAAATTTCGTAGAGGTAAACTCAGTAGGTTCGGTTTTACAATGTACAGTATTTATTCCAATTAATAAATATCAATCATTCGACGTAAAGCATATTACTCCTTTTCGTTTATAAATGAAATCCTATACTTATCCCAGACCATATTAAATACACGTTTCTGGATTCCTCAGATCGAGGACGCCTGCAAATCTCTCAGGCGTCGCATGATAAATAGCATAAGATTTATAAAGGAAGGAGAACAGGATCCCCGTAATTACAACATCCCAAAATCCAAAACTAAGCTACACGGTCTGGGGTCTTTTATACCCAGCAGGACAACTTTTATTATAGAAAATATTCTTACTCACTAAAACACAAATTTCCATCCCCACAATGTCATTTATATTCTAATTTTTACATCTAAGACTAAAGAGAATCTTATAATGAACAGATGTAATCTCAGTATTCTCAGTGGTTTTTTGTGAAAACAATTGAAATTGCTTCTTATTTTGTAGCTCATTGCAAGGAAATGATTTTCTATGAAACCTGGGAAGACTCTTTCTCTCGGGGGGAGAGAACGTTGTTTCAAAATATAAATTGTATGCAACATATGTTGTAGATGTAAGCCACAAGCAATCTGAAGTAAGTTACAGGTTGATTGGGTTATGTGAACATATCATTATGATGCAAATCTAGCTGGAGAAAAATCTGGTAGATTGTTAACATATAAAATGACAACACAGATAAAGAAAAAAGCGATCTGCATCCCATATGCAGTATTATGATCATCCATTTACTTTTTAGTGAACCAAAGTCATGTAAATTAATCATGAAAAAACACGTCCTTCTTCACTCAGATTTTTAAAGCATACCTCGTAAGTAAGTGCAAACCAAATAAAATTAGAGCTAATTTAACGAAAATTTTATCTTATGTGAAAAAGTAACGATTATCCAGTGAGCTAATGATTTAAACTGATAAAAATTGATAATTTTTTAAGCATATCGGAAGGATGCGTAGTCAAAGTCCTCACTGACTGATGTTGCAGAAAACTTTACATAAGCGATTTGGAATAACCAAAATACAAAAGAAAGGTTACTTACTTGATCAAAATCTCATCAAAGTTTTCTGATCGTAACACAGTCATGCAATTGCACAATGAAAAGTCAATCTAGTGGTGGTGAACTAAGCAAACTGGTTGATTTGCAACTGAACAAAAATGGAATGCTAGTTAAATATACTTACGAAAAGGGTATGCTCAACAGATATGAAAGTTCGAAACCGAGAACACGAAGTTTTCATAAATCTGGATTTTCTACATACGAATTTATGAGAGACGGGAAGTAGAATAATTTGTGTTATTCAGTATTGGTGAAAATCAGACAAAACGATTAAAATAATGAGCTACAGCCACTGTTTAATAATCAGAAAGGTGTAAAAATCAATCATGAAGATACAAAATCAAAAGTCGAAATTTGCATGATAAATCTCTGGACTGCCCACTACCCAGTTCCTGACGAAACGTATGTTTGAAGTTTGTATAAAAAATCCGTGAATTGGAAGCATGATATTGCTAGAAAACCCTAGTTGTCTTTAATTGGGCACCGTTTATTTACGTTTACGCCGATTTATTCTCATCATTTTTCGAGTAACATAAGCAAGCTCAAGGAAACGAAGAAACTAAAATAAATAGTAATGTAATAGACATTTCTATGCTGCTGGTACAAATCGGAAGCAACCTAAATAAATAGGGGCTATGCGATACCTTTGGTTCTTCGACTTCATTTTGCATTGATTGTGACAATGTTGAATCTAAATCCCCGATAATTATAAGCCAATAGTCACTTATTCAGAAAAATAGACAGTTCAGGCATTATTATTAGACCTTCACTTTATTTTTATCAGGTTGGAATCATATTTCTTTTAAAATCCATCCTGCGTTATGTCTATCGTTTTTAGTTTTGACTCTCACGAAATCTGTGACGAATCACGAAGTTTATATTCTTTTTGAAAATAACTTAAGTGAATTGCAGATTGGCAATATTGATTGTAATGCAATCAAAAACTACTTAAGTATTAAAATCATTCGACTTACTCTATACCACTTTTTCAAGTAATATTTAGCTACCAGTTACCAGAACTGGTCCTCCATGGGGAAATTTTTGTAATTATTATTTTTATTTAAATTATACACATACCTATTCGATTATGTATTATGAAATAAGCCCAATTGAAGTAGTTCATAATTTTTCATTATTAGGTTTTTTAATTTGAACTCCTTTATCAGATGCAAAATTTTTAGCAAACAATAGTATATTAATTGCTACATATTTTCAATCTAAAATCGAGTTGAAAGTATTTCTATTGTTTTGAAAAAAATTCAACTTCATGCATAAATGGACCAAGCAAGAATAACCTGGACTATATAGTTCTAAGAAGATATGCAGAGACAGCAATTATAAACATCTGCTATTTATTTTAATGTCTCGATTTCGAGATTAGAGAAACGTAGTATGTCGCCAAGATTCTCGTTGTTAAATTAATCCACCATATATTGTGGAAAACTTTAAATGCTTTTTACGATGAGCGTGATATCAGTTTGCCAATTTTCATTTGATTCCTCATGTTCAGGTGTTGGTGATCACTGATCATCAAAACCTCGTCTCAGAAACTAGGCTTTCTGTTCGTTCAAAACAAAATACAACTGTTAAGCAATAGCTTTCCTATTTTTGCTTTGACAGGAGAAAGGAGGCACAGAACAGAGAAAATTGTTTCTACCATATTTAGGATACATCAAATGGAATCACACCGCAGCAATTCTACATGGTGTAGAGTATACCAAAGAAATACTTTGTTTCTTTTACCTGTTATCTTTGAAACAGAGATATTGAAATCAAACGGAAGATTTTGTGAAAGTATTTTCTCCGCATATAGTCTCGTATTTACGTCTGAAGCTCTCATCGTATCATCAGTATTCCTTCCATTCCAGTCAGGAGAAAGACTATCCTCTAAAACTGTATGGTTTTAATGTCGCAACAATTTGATTTTTCCAAATCTTTAACATTGGCGTCCAAGAATCTGGTTTGAGCCAATGTTGTAGGAAGTTGAGTCTTTATGCATTCTTTCCTTGAATAAGTTATTAAACACTTGCTCAGTTTATATCTTTCCAGACACAATCAGTATTGAATTGAAAATTCACACATAATATCCAAATGTTTTTTAAGATATTAACTCATGAGGTCTGCTCATTGGTAATGTTTGCTGTCAAATTGATCGATATATTGCAAAAATATTTGTCGCATGCTTTATTCTTGCTACCAAACAGCTAAATGGCAATGATTTGAAAATGTTGTATAAATTTAACAACTCAACAGTCACAATTAGAAGTAATTAAATATGTTTAGTCAACCCGTAATAGTTTTTATAACGGGTTTTTAAATTAATCAGAATGCAGATATGCTCACACTTCCACCACTATTTGATTAACGACAACGTACGGAGTATCACTCTTGAAAATCAACAAGGTTTTCTCTGATGTGCTACGAAAGTTGAAGGAATATGCTTCCTTTGGTGTTCATAATGCATTTTTGTCACATAGTTTTATGTCACCAGGGAAACGCTCGTGCTATTTTTTAAATTCTAACACATACATATCCCGTTCTAAAGACCGGCTTATCCATGTATTGATTCTCATGCGGATTATTCACATACTGAACAACCCTGGCAGATTTTTAGAAGGCTCCTGGAACATTTCACGAAGTTGCCTTATTTCCAAAATAAGCTCGTCATGTCCTTTTTTCTCCAAAGTTAATGCTTCATCGTTTGCTTGAATCTGTTTTTGCACCAAGATGCAATTAGCACACCTGCTATTTTTCGCACCGGCAGAACATTTCTTTATTTCGTGGAAAGTTGTATTCAACGTTTTGCTGATCGTTGCTTCCTTTTGCCACTGATTCAAATACAGTTACTAAACTTTCACCGCTGCTGGTGGAGAAACTCATTTTACACTGAATTCTCCAGAGGCAGAAATATTCAAGTATTCTTAAAATACATTAACAACTTGTTCTACAACGACGACGTGTATCCAGAACCACTTCAGAAGCAAGAGTGATTATAAAAAGCAAAGTGTCAGTGAACTGATTCAGTTCGAAGTCCAACACGTGGTTTTTTGCTGGCAAAGACAGCAACTATTTAAAGACACGGTTTGGTGTGATATGATTAATATTTCGAAAAAGCTGCAGAGAAGGAAACCACTCGACCACGTATCTATCGGTTGCTGTTACAAACAAAGTAAATATCCAACATCCAACTGTTGAAATTATTTCATGCAGTTATGAGACCGTTGTGTTCTCCATATGAAAATACGATAATGTATTGTTACTGGCGGATTTAATTTCATCATCAAAAAATGACGGATTCCACCACTACAATGTCAGTTTTAATCTGTTTATAAGCACATAGATATGTAAGCGTTGGAATCCGTTTCACCTTCTGTTTTTCTGGAATCGAAAGAACCTGTGTTGCAGTCAAAAAATGCAAGGTAGCGAAAAACCTTTGATTCGTGATATTTACCTGACAAAACTCACCTTCCAATTTTCTAATTGGGATATAGTATTAGTCACACTGATATTGGTGATGCATGACAGTGTTCAAGATAACACAAAAAATTTAAACTTTTCATATTTAGGAATGCACAAAGGTTGGACGCAGGGCTTTGTCAAAAACAAAAAGGGTAGGAAAAAATTTAGACTATAGTAATAATTCGGGGCATTGTGAAATATTGCTAAAAAGCTAGTCATATGCTTTCTCACAACTGCTAAATATCTTAACCTGAATGCTTTGAAATATGCAGATAAATTGGGCTATTTGACGGATAAATTTAATAGGTAATTGCATCAGTAACTTAGCAATAAAAATACTGCCATAGAAGGCAAGGAATTTGTAGATATCTTATATTATAATATTTATCTGTTGTTTTAACCCAACAAAAAAGCAAGAAGTGGCAATTTAATGCATCTTCATCATTTGATATTCTTTTAGGGTATTTTGAATAAATGAATAAAACAAACTTTCCACCAACCCCACGTTACGTTTTAAACTACCTCTGACGTTACTGATGTGTTAAACTAACCATTCTAAAGTTTCTGGTTTCCACTAACTTGTATTCCTGGAAAAAACATACAGATGCTGAGGAAAATGGACAGTCAAATGGGAAACTATCGCGTCTTCTTGTATGTTGCAAAATGTTGTCTTGTTGTAAGTCTAATAATGGTAACAGCTTATAGATCGTTCGTATTCTATTTGTTCCTGGTGAACTAATTAATTAACAAACAAGATGTCTTGCAAGCAGCATATTCCTACTACATGTCTGCTTCCAAATATGTTTCTAATGTCCAAATAAATAACATAAAATTTCCCATGTTTCCTTGAAATTGTATCTTATTAATGGCTAAGCGGTTTGAAAAATTAATGCTGACAAGGGACTTTAGAGGCCGCGTTTCTGCAAAAAAAAAGTAGATTTGGGAGGATCGGGTCCACCGATGTTCCTGTCTCAAAGGAAATTAATAAGATTCAAACGAACAGAAAGCTGCAGAGAATCCCAAAACCAAGCCAGATAAAACATATTCCATGAGACGAAGTAGGCGGCAATGAGAATATATATCCAGAACAAAAACTCGTTCAAAGCATATATCTGAATATTTATAATGAGTTTGCACGCTATCTGCTTTATGAACATAATTTTGGATTTTGATGTACAATAAACATTGTAGCCCCATATGTACATATAATGAATGGAGAGCAGAGAAAAAGGATAGGACAAGCGGCTGCGCATGCTGAGTTGGAATTTGGACTTGGAGAAGGAAGGTTTAGCTCTGCTCATCCTACCTACTTCCATACAGGGTCTACAAGTGCTTGAGCTTTTTCAGTCTTCTCAAGTAGTGTAGATTTATCCCTGCAGCACAAATATCCACCCACTTTCGTATTAATCATGTTTCAGTAGCTTACTCATTCGAATAAAGAAAATTAAGTGCTTATAATTCACCTTCTGACTACTTTTAGCATTGATTATAATAAAAGTTTACTCAGAACTAGCGCCGATAGGAGTTTTCACCATTGGCATAAAAACAACTGTCACAAATGGTGCCGAAAGCCAATTCAAACCTAAACAGTCACAATCAGTGCAAATAACGAGTTATTTAGTGTTTACAAGTGCTTCAAGCCAAAGTGCAAAGAAAGTGCTACCTGCATAAAATCAGGACTAAATAACGGATACTATAGGCCCTCAAAAACATTATAAGGTCAAAGTTTAAAGGCGTGGACCCTCAAAGTCGGCTTGCACATTAGCTGGAAGCGCGGACTGAGGTGGGTGTCATTAACTTTGAAACAACTAATGAATATCAGTGTCAAAGGTTACGTCGCGGACGCCTCAAAGTCGGCTTGCACATTAGCTGGAAGTGCGGACTGAGGTGGGCTTCATAATCTTTGACCAAACGAAAAAGTGTATGGTGTCAGTGCGCAAGTTGTTAAGACGCAAACTTCACACACCAAAGATTGAACAACAAATAGTTATCAACTGAATAGTCCATCATGAATAATACTGCAAATGTCAATCAGGGTGCCCTTCGCTTACTTGCACCAGTGCTCGAATTTTTGCGTCCTCTTATCATGTATTTCCAGTTGTGGCTAATTGTGTTATTACCAATTATCACAATCGCGTTAAAACATTATCTCACGATAATTTTTCAAAGGCAGGTGGACTACATGGTTCCTCCAAAGCCCATGAGGTACGGCCACCCAGCAGACTTTTTATTTCAACCTCCAGTGTCAATACAACCAACACAAGACAAAGGCAACGGAACAAAAAAACTGCAAGCGTTATCCAAAGAGATTTCAAAACTCAAAGACCAGCAACGGCAGACCTCCGAGAAATTCCGAGTTGACCTGGAGGAACTTAAAACAGAAGCTAGAGCATTCACCACACATGTGAATGCTCGTCAACAACAGAACTGGGAGAACCTACACAAGGATCAACAAATCCTTCACGAATCCCTAAATAAACATCTGGATGATTATCGTCGGGTCATTACAAAATTTGATGAAGACCTTAGAAACATCTGGGAGTTTCAGCAAACTATGGATGACGTACTAGCAGGTAACTACCTACCACGTCCGTTTCTGAACTCTCTACTTGATATCATTCAGAACACACAACAAAGCAATACTGAACAGGGTGGAAACAATATAAAACAACCACCCCACAACTTATCATCATCTCCGGGTCAGCATTCAAAAACGACTCAACCCATTTCAACAAATTCATCGCCTGCAAAACAACCACCAACAACAATTATGTATTCTTCATCATCAGCAAATATTCCATTCCCCAGGTTTGATCCATCTATAAACACAGCTGATTACTATCTGGAAGAGCTTGAGCAATATATGCAACAGAAAGCCATTCGTCCTGAAGATAGACTGTGTCATCTCAGCCTGGTTTTTGCTAAGGAAAAGGATCTAAATCTATGGTGGCAACGAACCAAATTGCAGGTCACGACTTGGGAAGAGTTTCAAGACCATTTTATGCGGATGTATGGTTCTGAAGCTGATTATACGACTTCACTGGAAAAGCTTCTTCGTCGTATCAGCAACCAAGTGAACCATTTTCTACCTTCGCAATGGAGATGGAATTAAAGTATCTGAAACTTCATAGAAATCATAATATTTCTACCGACGGGAAACTCATTGTCGACTTTGTTTCTGAACGAAGTCTACCTTCCCTTAAACCTCATTTATTGGCATGTAATGCCAAAGACATGTACGAGCTAATCAAATTGGCCCAAAAGATTGAAGCTACCACCACCTTCATTCCAAGGAAAAGTCAAGGCCACAAGCACACGCCCCCAAGCTCACCACGTCCAAAATCTCCCTCATCCACATCATCACATCAGCAACATGCTGAAGTGAGCAGAAGGAGAAGACAACGTTCAAGGCCAATTTCTAATCATGATATGTGCAGTCATTGTGGAATGAAAAATCACGCATCCAAGGACTGGAAAAAGAAGCGACAACCCAAAGTCCAATCAGCTTGTCTTATCATATCTGAAGATGATGATAGCGGTCAAGCTACAACCCCAACCATCTCATCTGAGGAAAGAGATGCTAACTTCATGGGCTCGTTCGTTTTGAATAATCAATTCAATCAAGATAAAAATTCACTACCAACGTTGCCAGTTGACTACATCGTGAGCGATAATAATATTAAACGTACGGTGAAAGGAAAATGCCTGATAGACACTGGCGCCTCTGTGTCTGTACTGGGAGATATAAAACCTTTTGACTGATAATCCAATTAAGAAATGGACGAAGGGAGACATCAAACTAGCTGACGGTTCCACCGCCACCCCGACTGGTAAAGTCACCTTTAAATTCAAGCTAGGGAATAAAAGCTTTACCCACACCTTCGTCATCATGCCCAACTGCGACTTTGCCATGCTTCTAGGCATGGATTTTCTTCGCAATAGTGGAATGATACTTGACCTAGCCAAGATGAAATTTTGGTTTAATCATGATCCTAAAAATACAAGATACAAATTTCAAGTAACCGATATTCGCAACAGCAACCTCCGGGCTCTACAAATCCTTGACGACTGGAAAAGATCAAAAATTGATGAAATCTTGCATCAATTTCCTACTATTGTGGACTCCCCTACACTGGGTCATTCAACTGTGGTTGAACATGAAATTAACGTCACAGAAGACAAACCAAAACAACAGAAGCCATTTCCAGTTTCCGACGCAAAACATCAGATAATAGACAAAATCGTGGATGACATGCTGAAAAAAGGACTCATCTCTGAATCCAACTCACCATACAGTTCTCCCGTCATCATTCGGCCAAAACCAAATGGTGATCACAGACTAGTAAATGACTATCGCTACATCAACCAGCTAACCATTCCAGATGGATTTCCTATGAGGAAAACCACTGACGTCATGCGTCTCTTATCAGAAGCCACGCATCTCACCACAATCGACCTGGAGCAAGGGTTTTGGCAGGTTAAGCTCCGAGAATCTGATAAAAAGTTTACAGCTTTTCGAACAAGACGAGGACATTACCACTACAATGTTATGCCACAGGGCATGAAAAACAGCCCAGCCACTTTCCAACGACTAATGAGCAAGGTGCTGCGTGGTATGGAAGAATTCGTATTCGTTTACCAAGACGACATTCTCATTTTCTCTAAAAATTTCGAGGAACATCTGCTTCACATTCAAGAAGTTTTAGAAAGACTCCGCAAGGCCAATCTAACAGTGTCCTCTTCCAAATGCAAGTTTTGTTGCGAAAGGGTCAAGTTTTTAGGACATATCATTTCTACGTCAGGTATTCAACGAAACCCTGAGAAGGTTGCAGCCATGATGGCCATACCACCTCCAAAAACGAGACGACAACTTAGAAGCTTTCTTGGTGCCGTAGGATGGTTTCGTCACTTTCTTCCGCATATGGCTGACATCGCTTATCCGCTTTATGAACAACTAAGTGGAAAGAAAAAATTCACCTGGACACCAGCTGCCCAAGATGCCATGGAAAAGTTGAAGAACCTCGTGTCAGAAGATTTATTACTACACCATCCAGACTTCAACAAGGAGTTTGTTCTCCGAACTGATGCAGCCCAATGTGGCGTCGGAGCAGTTCTCCTCCAACTTGACAAGGATGAAAATGAGCGGCCCATTGCATTTGCAAGTAAGTCGTTTACCAAGTCACAGCTCAACTACTCCACCGTTGAGAAAGAATGTTACGCAATAATATACGCATTGGACAAGTTTTCGGAGTACCTAGACGGAGCATCATTCTCGATCCAGACCGACAATCAAGCCATCACATACCTGAACAGTATGAAAAATTCCAATGCAAAACTCATGCGTTGGGCTATGAAAATACAAGAATGGAGTCCCTCGATCACACACATCAAAGGAAAGGACAATGTTGTAGCAGATTTTCTCTCCCGCAATCCTATTTCTCAGGAGGAACTAGATGACTTCTGCCATTCCATCAACACAATGTTGACTTTGACCTGTGACATTGACAAGAAAAAGTTAAAACATGAGCAAGAAAAAGATCCAAAGTGCAAGCTTCTCCTGCATTCACAACCTGATAAATTCTGTGACCTCCACGGAATTATATACAAGAAGCTGAAGACAAAGAAAGTTGTTCCTCTCATTCCCACAACTCTACAGCAACAAGTAGTAGCCAACCTTCATGACCACCCATCCGCCGGCCACCTGGGAGTAGCGAAAACTTTTTCAAAATTAAAAACGCGAGCATACTTTCAGGTATGCGAAAATACGTAGAAGACTACATCAAAACTTGCGACATATGCCAACGAGTCAAATACGACAACAAGCGACCAGCTGGATTTATGGGAAACAAACCCATCACCGCTCCACGGAACACACTTTACTTTTGGAACGTTGATTTAATGGGTCCCTATACCCCATCTTCACCAAACCGGTTCAGTTACGTACTAGTAGCAGTTGACAGCTTCACCAAATTTGTGGAACTCCATCCACTGAAGGATTCCACAGCTCAAAGCATTGCAAAAATTTTGGAAAAGGAACTCTTTTGCAGATATGGTGTGCCACAGATCATTGTAACAGACAATGCTACTTCCTTCCGTTCCGGGTTAATAGCCCAGCTTTGCAAAAATTGGGGAATTCGTCACTCATTCTCATCCCCATACCATCCACAAACAATCTTTCGAACGTGTCAACCGAGTTCTGAAGCCAATGATACGAGCGTACCTAAATGACAAAAACACACAAAATGGTCAGACAATCTATCGCTTTTCCAACTAGCCATAAACACTTCCAAACACGACAGTTTGGGATACGCTCCAGCTCAAATACTGTTCATGGAGCCCGACTACCAATTAACAATACACTCGACCCTGACGATAGTGATGATGCCACAACAGAGGAAGAAATGAGTGAGAAAAATGTTTTCAAAATCGTTATTCTCAGTTCCAAGAACTCCAACAAAAGGTGAAAGATAATTTGGAATCAGCCGCCAACCAACAGAAGAAAATTTACGACAACTGTCATCGCGATGATTCGTTTCAGCTTGGTGATCTGGTATCCCTGAAAACACCACCTATCTAGTAAAGATAACCTTTGTCCTCCCCTCTTTCAAAAAGGACCGGCAACAATATCCAAGGTCATTTCTCCCAACATATGAAGTCACTTTGCCAGATGGGTCTATCCGTGGACCAATTCACATACAAATGATGCGCAGGTATCATCAGCGAGAAGCCATAGCGGTTTCTCCCACAGACCCACCGGATGACATCTGCCCTCCAACACCTAGAGGTCAAGCCACTTCGTCACCTGAATCAGAAGAAATAACAGGCCGAGTTCTCGACCACGACAGGCTGTCATTACAAAGCTCTTCATCATGGAAGCAACCCAAATAATATACGGAAATTCCAGCCCCTTCAGAGTTGGAAATCCCGTTTTGCCAGGGGATATTGTAGCCCCATGTGTACATATCATGAATGGAGAGCAGAGTAAAAGGATAGGAGAAGCGGCTGCGCATGCTGAGTTGGAATTTGGACTTGGAGAAGGAAGGTTTAGCTCTGCTCATCCTACCTATTTCCATACAGGGTCTACAAGTGCTTAAACTTTTTCAGTCTTCTCAAGTAGTGTAGATTTATCCCTGCAAACATATATCCCCCCACTTTCGTATTAATCATGTTTCAGTAGTTTGCTCATTCGAATAAAGAAAATTTAGTGTTTATAATTAACTTACTAACTACTTTCAGCATTGATTATCAATAAAAGTTTACTCAGAACTAGCGCAGATATGAGTTTTTCACCATTGGCATAAAAACAACTGTCACAAAGGAATCTTGCGATCGTTGAAAGCTTTATAATCCCCTCTTCATATAAAGTTAAAGCCGTCAAGGAACTTTTACGTGTTCGTCCCAATCCAATGTTTTAATATTAATAACTGGCGCAAGATATCAACTAACCACATATCATAGCGATGCGGGGAAGGGGATTTCCCGCAAACATTCCAATCGTTTACGAACGCATATCAGAAAATCGTCGTAGGTAATTTCGTAAGGAATTAATTGTTAATTTATAAGAATGCAACGGTAATTATTAAAAGCATTTTATTGTAGGTTCGTTTACCTAAAAATTTATTTTGTGCCGTCCTTAATTCTAAATATAAGCAAAATATAAAATGCTAACACAATGTTTTATGGCAATAAAATTCTTAAGATGTATATATCCTTCATAAAAGCTTTCAACGATCGCAAGATTCCTTAGTTGGAGAAGCGGCTAAGTAGTAATGCATTTATGAAGGATATATACATCTTAAGAATTTTATTGCATAAAACATTGTGTTAGCATTTTATATTTTGCTTATATTAGAATTAAGGACGGCACAAAATAAATTTTTAGGTAAACGGAACCTACAATAAAATGCTTTTAATAAATTACCGTTGGCATTCTTATAAATTAACAATTAATTCCTTACGAAATTACCTACGACGATTTCTGATATGCGTTCGTAAACGATTGGAATGTTTGGGGAAAATCCCCTTCCCCGCATCGCTATGATATGTGGTTAGTTGATATCTTGCGCAGTTATTAATATTAAAACATGGATTGGGACGAACACGTAAAAGTTCCTTGACGGCTTTAACTTTATATGAAGAGGGGATTATAAAGGCTTTTCAACGATCGCAAGATTCCTTTGTGACAGTTGTTTTTATGGCCAATGGTGAAAACTCCTATCTGCGCTAGTTCTGAGTAAACTTTTATGATAATCAATGCTGAAAGTAGTTAGAGGTGAATTATAAACACTAAATTTTCTTTATTCGAATGAGTAAACTACTGAAACATGATTAATACGAAAGTGGGGGATATTTGTTTGCAGGGATAAATCTACACTACTTGAGAAGACTGAAAAAGCTCAAGCACTTGTAGACCCTGTATGGGAATAGGTAGGATGAGCAGAGCTAAACCTTCCTTCTCCAAGTCAAAAATCCAACTCAGCATGCGCAGCCGCTTGTCTTATCCTTTTACTCTGCTCTCTATTCATGATATGTACATATGGGGCTACAATATCCCCCTGGCAAAACGGGATTTCCAACTCTGAAGGGGCTGGAATTTCCGTATATTATTTGGGTTGCTTCCATGGTGTAGAGCTTTGTAATTGACAGCCTGTCGTGGTCGAAGAACTCGGCCTGGTATTTCTTCTGATTCAGGTGACGAAGTGGCTTGACCACGAGAAGTTGTAGGGTAGATGTCATCTGGTGGTTTTGTGGGAGATACCGCTACGGCTTCTCGCTGATGATATCTGCGCATCATTTGTATGTGAATTGGTCCACGGATAGACCATCTGACAAAGTGACTTCATATGTTGTAGGAGAAATGACCTTGGATATTGTTGCCGGTCCTTTTTGAAAGAGGGGACAAAGGCTAGCTGTAATTTTCTTATCTTTACTAGATAAAGTGGTGGTTTTCAGGGATACCAGATCACCGAGCTGGAACGAATCATCGCGATGACAGTTGTCGTAAATTTTCTTCTGTTGGTTGGCGGCTGATTCCAAATTATCTTTGACCTTTTGTTGGAGTTCTTGGAACTGAGAATAACGATTTTGAAAAATTTCCTCGCTCATTTCTTCCTCCGTTGTGGCATCATCACTATCGTCAGGGTCGAGTGTGTTAATGATTGGTAGTCGCGGCTCCATATTGAACAGTATTTGAGCTGGAGCGTATCCCAAACTATCATGTTTGGAAGTGTTTATGGCTAGTTGGAAAAGCGATAGATTGTCTGACCATTTTGTGTGTTTCTTGTCATTTAGGTATGCTCGTATCATTGGCTTCAGAACTCGGTTTACACGTTCGGAAAGATTGGTTTGTGGATGGTATGGGGATGAGAATGAGTGACGAATTCCCCAATTTTTGCAAAGCTGTCCCATTAACCCGGAACGGAAGGAAGTAGCATTGTCTGTTACAATGATCTGTGGCACACCATATCTGCAAAAGAGTTCATTTTCCAAAATTTTTGCAATGCTTTGAGCTGTGGAATCCTTCAGTGGATGGAGTTCCACAAATTTGGTGAAGCTGTCAACTGCTACTAGTACGTAACTGAACCGGTTTGGTGAAGATGGGGTATACGGACCCATTAGATTCACGTAAAGTGTGTTCCATGGAGCGGTGATGGGTTTGTTTCCCATCAATCCAGCTGGTCGCTTGTTGTCGTATTTGACTCGTTGGCATATGTCGCAAGTTTTGATGTAGTCTTCTACGTATTTTCGCATACCCTGAAAGTATGCACGCGTTTTTAATTTTGAAAACGTTTTCGCTACTCCCAGGTGACCGGCGGATGGGTGATCATGAAGGTTGACTACTACTTGTTGCTGTAGAGTTGTGGGAATGAGAGGAACATTTTTTTGGTCTTCAGCTTCTTGTATATAATTCCGTGGAGGTCACAGAATTTATCAGGTTGTGAATGCCGGAGAAGCTTGCACTTTGGGTCTTTTTCTTGCTTATGTTTTAGTTTTTTCTTGTCAATGTCACAGGTCAAAGTCAACATTGTGTTTGATGGAATGGGCAGAAGTCATCTAGTTCGCTCCTAAGAAATAGGATTGCGGGAGAAAATCTGCTAAAACGTTGTCTTTTCCTTTGATGTGTGTAATGGAGGGACTCCATTCCTGTATTTTCATAGCCCAACGCATAAGTTTTGCATTGGAATTTTTCATGCTGCTCAGGTATGTGATTGCTTGATTGTCGGTCTGGATGGAGAATGATGATCCGTCTAGATACTCAGAAAACTTGTCCAATGCGTATATTATTGCGTAACATTCTTTCTCAACGGTGGAGTAGTTGAGTTGTGACTTGGTAAACGATTTACTCACAAATGCAATGGGCCGCTCATTCTCATCCTTGTCAAGTTGGAGGAGAACTGCTCCAACTCCACATTGGGCTGCATCAGTTCGGAGAACAAACTCCTTATTGAAGTCAGGATGGTGTAGTAATAAATCTTCTGACACAAGGTTTTTCAACTTTTCCATGGCATCTTGGGCAGCTGGTGTCCAGGTGAATTTTTTCTTTCCACTGAGTTGTTCATACAGCGGATGAGCAATGTCAGCCATATGCGGTAGGAAATGACGAAACCATCCTACGGCACCAAGAAAGCTTCTAAGTTGTCGTCTCGTTTTTGGAGGTGGTATGGCCATGATAGCTGCAACCTTCTCAGGGTTTCGTTGGATGCCGGAAGTAGAGATGATATGTCCCAAAAACTTGACCTTTTCGCAACAGAACTTGCATTTGGAAGAGGACACTGTTAGATTGGCCCTGCGGAGTCTTTCTAAAACTTCTTGAATGTGGAGCAAGTGTTCCTCGAAATTTTTGGAGAAAATGAGAATATCGTCTTGGTAAACGAATACGAATTCTTCCATACCACTCAGCACCTTGTTCATTAGCCGCTGGAAAGTCACTGGGCTGTTTTTCATGCCCTGTGGCATAACATTATAGTGGTAATGTCCTCGTCTTGTCCGAAAGGCGGTAAACTTTTTATCTGATTCGCGGACCTTAACCTGCCAAAACCCTTGTTCCAGGTCGATTGTTGTGAGATGCGTGGCTTCTGATAAAAGACGCATAACGTCAGTAGTTTTCCTCATTGGGAATCCATCTGGAATGGTTAGCTGGTTAATGTAACGATAATCGTTTACTAGTCTGTGATCACCATTTGGTTTTGGTCGAATGATGACAGGAGAACTGTATGGTGAGTTGGACTCAGAAATGAGCCCCTTTTTCAGCATTTCATCAACGATTTTGTCTATGATCTGATGTTTTGCATCTGAAACTGGAAATGGCTTCTGTTGTTTTGGTTTGTCTTCTGTGACATTGATTTCATGTTCAACCACAGTTGTATGGCCCAGGGTAGGGGAGTCCACAACAGTGGGAAATTGATGCAAAATTTCATCAATTTTTAGATCTTTTTCCAGTCGTCAAGGATTTGTAGAGCCCGGAGGTTGCTGTTGCGAATATCGGTTACTTGAAATTTGTATCTTGTGTTTTTAGGATCATGATTAAACCAAAATTTCATCTTGGCTAGGTCAAGTATCATTCCACTATTGCGAAGAAAATCCATGCCTAGAAGCATGGCAAAGTCGCAGTTGGGCATGATGACGAAGGTGTGGGTAAAGCTTTTATTTCCTAGCTTGAATTTGAAGGTGACTTTACCCGTCGGGGTGGCAGTGGAACCGTCAGCCAGTTTGATGTCTCCCTTCGTCCATTTCTTAATTGGATTATCAGTCAAAAGGTTTATATCTCCTATTACAGACACAGAGGCTCCGGTGTCAATCAGGCATTTTCCTTTCACCGTGCGTTTAATATTATTATCGCTCACAATGTAGTCAACCGGCAATGTTGGAAGTGAATTTTTATCTTGATTGAATTGATTATTCAAAACGACCGAACCCATGAAGTTAGCATCTTTTTCCTCAGATGAGATGGTTGGAGTTGTAGCTTGATCGCTATCATCGTCTTCAGATATGACTAGACAAGCTGATTGGACTTTGGGTTGTCGCTTCTTTTTCCAGCAGTCCTTGGATGCGTGATTTTTCATTCCACAATGACTGCATGTATCATGATTGGGATTGGCCTTGAATGTTGTCTTCTCCTTCTGCTCACCTTCTGCATGTTGCTGATGTGATGATGTGGATGAGGGAGATTTGGGACGTGGTGAGCTTGGGGGCGTTTGCTTGTGGCCTTGGCTATGACTTTTCCGTGGAATGAAGGTGGTGGTAGCTTCGATCTTTTGGGCCAGCTTGATTAGCTCGTACATGTCTTTGGCATTACATGCCAATAAATGAGGTTTAAGGGAAGGTAAACTTCGTTCAGAAACAAAGTCGACAATGAGTTTCCCGTCGGTAGAAATGTTATGATTTCTATGAAGTTTCAGATACTTTAATTCCATCTCCATTGCGAAGGTAGCAAATGGTTCACTTGATTGCTGACGACAACGAAGAAGCTTTTCCAGTGAAGTCGTATAATCAGCTTCAGAACCATACATCCGCATAAAATGGTCTTGAAACTCCTCCCAAGTCGTGACCTGCAATTTGGTTCGTTGCCACCATAGATTTAGATCCTTTTCCTTAGCAAAGACCAGGCTGAGATGACAGTCTATCTTCAGGACGAATGGCTTTCTGTTGCATATATTGCTCAAGCTCTTCCAGATAATAATCAGCTGTGTTTATGGATGGATCAAACCTGGGTGTAGGAATATTTGCTGATGATGAAGAATACATAATTGTTGGTGGTGGTTGTTTTGCAGGCGATGAGTTTGTTGAAATGGGATGCGTCGTTTTTGAATGCTGACCCGGAGATGATGATAAGTTGTGGGGTGGTGGTTGTAGATTGCTTCCACCCTGTTTAGTATTGCTTTGTTGTGTGTTCTGAATGATATCAAGTAGGGAGTTCAGAAACGGACGTGGTAAGTATGTACCTGCTAGTACGTCATCCATAGTTTGCTGAAAACTCCCAGATGTTTTTAAGGTCTTCATCAAATTTGGTAATGACCGACGATAATCATCCAGATGTTTATTTAGGGATTCGTGAAGGATTTGTTGATCCTTGTGTAGGTTTTCCCAGTTTTGTTGTTGACGCGCATTCACATGTGTAGTGAATGCTCTAGCTTCTGTTTTAAGTTCCTCCAGGTCAACTCGAATTTTCTCGAGGTCTGCCGTTGCTGGTCTTTGAGTTTCGAAATCTCTTTGGATAGCGCTTGCAGTTTTTTTGTTCCGTTGCCTTTGTCTTGTGTCGGTTGTATGGACACTGGAGGTTGAAATAAAAAGTCTGCTGGTGGCCGTACTTCATGGGCTTTGGAGGAACCATGTAGTCACCAGCCTTTGAAAAATTATCGTGAGATAATGTATTAACGCGATTGCGATAATTGGAGATAGCACAATTAGCCACAACTGGAAATCCATGATAAGAGGACGCAAAAATTCGAGCACTGGTGCAAGTAAGCGAAGGGCCCTGATCGACATTTGCAGTATTATTCATGATGGACTATTCAGTTGATAACTACTTGTTGTTCAATCTTTGGTGTGTGAGTTAGCGTCTTGGCAACTTGCGCACTGACACCATACACTTTTCGTTTGGTCAAAGATTATGAAGCCCACCTCAGTCCGCACTTCCAGCTAATGTGCAAGCCGACTTTGAGGGTCCACGCCTTTAAACTTTGACCTTATAATGTTTTTGAGGGCCTATAGTACCCGTTATTTAGTCCCGATTTTATGCAGGTAGCACTTACTTTGCACTTTGGCTTGAAGCACGTGTAAACACACTAAATAACTCGTAATTTGCACCGATTGTGACTGTTAAGGTTTGAATTGGCTTTCGGCACCATTTGTGACAGTTGTTTTTATGCCAATGGTGAAAAACTCATATCTGCGCTAGTTCTGAGTATACTTTTATGATAATCAATGCTGAATGTAGTTAGGAGGTGAATTATAACACTAAATTTTCTTTATTCGAATGAGTAAACTACTGAAACATGATTAATTAGAAAGTGGGTGGATATTTGTTCTGCAGGGATAAATCTTCACACTACTTGAGAAGACTGAAAAAGCTCAAGCACTTGTAGACCCTGTATGGATATAGGTAGGATGAGCAGAGCTACCCCCTTCCTTCTCCAATTCCAAATTCCAACTCAGCATGCGCAGCCGCTTGTCTTATCCTTTTACTCTGCTCTCTATTCATGATATGTACATATGGGGCTACACAAGTAGGATCTCTTGTTAAGGGATTTTCCACCAGGAGAATTTGTCGTTTGTGTTGAAAGAAGTCTAAGCGAATATAATTGCTACTGCTGGAAGCGGCAGTATTTTCGATCTATTGGTTTCGACCACGTTTTAATTCAACAAAGACGGAATATTCTCAACAGATTTTAGACGTAACGAATGGAAAAGGACTTGATATGGTCATGAATTCATTAACGGCTCCCGGTTTCAAGGATGAAACGAGCCATTTGCAAGTTTGGGAGAAAGAGAAAGTTGCCGATACCCGTCTGGAAGTGGAACACCATGTAGTTGAACGGAGCGTTTGGAAGTTCAAACTATTACAACTCTTCTGGATAATATTCGTGGGAGAATTGAAGATAAAAGTAAAAAGTCCATTCCGCCGCTGCCTTATGATCGCTTCGACGAATTGAATATTCGTGCAGCTCTCCATCATCTTCAGCAAGCAAAGCATATAGGAAAAGTGGTTTGTGTGATGCCGGAAACGATGCGAAGGGAAATTTCTAGAGTGAAAGCTGTTGTCCCTCTCTTGAACGGGAATTCAAACTTGAAATTCTCAACATTCTGGGAGTCATGCAGGATGCTGGGATTTTGGATGATGCAACGTTTGAAAATCAAAATTGGAAAAAATTTAACTCATCGTATAAAACAAAATTGGATGTTTCCTTCAATAGCGTCAGTTAAAGGGCTCCAGGACAAGCCAATTATTCAGCCAGCAGCAGTTTCCAGGATGGATAAGCGCACTATAGTAATTCACAAAGTATACCTGTAACAACAATCAATTGGGGTAACTGGGGCGAAGTGGGAATCTCACCGGGAATGTAACCTAACCTAACGGGAGTGGCTTTCCCTTGAGTCCGCCTTGTTTCTCTACTTCTCAAGGTTTGCTCCTTCTCAATTCTGTTCTGAAAGCGCCAAAGCAACGCAACTAACTGCTGCAAATATTGACTCATTTTCGCTATCGCAACTTATTCCAAACGTAAAACAATATATGGACGACGGCTCATTATTTGGAGTTCAAAAATCCCAGCTAGCAGCCATATCCAGGGATGAATTTTGCGCAGAGGTTGATGCTGCTCCAGAACGTGAAGGTGAAGGTAGTTGTTTAAAAACACATAAAAATATTCGTACGAAACCTCCTCAAGATGGAAGTAGATGAGCCTATTAGCGACACAGTAAACTTCCAATCTCTTGGCATTGACGGTTTGATGATGTTAGAGATGAAAAATTCTCTTCAAAATGTTCTTGGCTCGAGACTAATCATCACAGCTTCTCAGTTAAGGGATTGCCAAAACGTTCAGATTTTGGTAAACAGATTCTCGGACATAATTGAAAGCAAAGAGAAAGAAGCCCTGAAACAGTTGATAGAGTGACGAGTTCTAATTCGAGAGGATTGTCGACTTCTTGATGAAGCTATTTTAGAGCCAGTTCAAGTCCCAGCTAAAAAAGAAAGCGAAATTCAAAACGTTTTTGTTACCGGCGTCACAGGAACATTAGGTGATTGTATTTTAATTGGCATTTGAAGAATCCCAGCCATTCAGAAAATTTACTGTTTTATTCGTCACAGAGGAAATTTAAATGCAAGTGAAAGACTCAAGGAAGATATGAATAAGCGGGGAGTTAAAGAAAAGTCAATTGATATGTTTGCGATTGAAGGTGACGTAGGAAAGGACTATTTTTGGAATGGATAAAGAAGTCTATGAAAAACTTGCTCTTGAAATTGATGCAGCTATCCAGTGCGCAGCGAAATCTGACCACATTGCGAAAACGGTTACGTTATGGAATGTTTACTGTTTCTGAAACTAAAAGGGTGCTGGAATTTGCCTCCCAGTTGAAAATAAAGTATGTTTTTATGCCTCAGCATTAGCAATTACAGCGACTGAGAATGAAGATAATATGCTGTCGGAAGAATGGCAAGCGGATAATGCTTTTGATTCAGTTTCCTATAATTCTGGCTACGCAATTTCTAAATTAATTTCAGAACAATTTGTAAAGCAAGCGTGGAAGCAGAGAATTCCGTGTAAATGGTTGCGGTTCGCGCTTGTGACTGGAGACAGGAAAACTGGAGAGTTGGACATTGTATTGAGCCATTATATGTTTAGACTGTTGGCCTTTATGAAACTTGGCTGTGTGCCGGACTCATCCCTTCATTCGTTACTAATTACTCCAGACGTTTTTTCCCAAGCCTTGGCACACCTTTGTGTTAATGACAAGGTCCCATCTGGAGTGTACAATGTATTGCCAAAACATCCCCAACTTGAACAAGTTTTGTGGATGTTGCGAAGGAGTACGGGGTAAAAATTGAAAATGTGTCTGTCGTGGATTTCCTACAAAAACTGAGGCGAAAGCAAGGACATGATAGTCCAATTTCACCATTCAAACGAATGTACACAGATGCTGATAATTCTTCGTTGGAAATTGCACAAAATATTTCAAGCATTAATCCTTGGATGGAAAATTAATTCGTAAGAGTTTTTCATTAGTAAAAAGTTGAGACAGCTCATGTCACCAGGATTTTGGAAGCTATTGAACTAGCTGCTGAGATAATAAGAAGGGATATTCGAGATTGCAAAGAGATCAGGAGCTTTTGAAATGGTTGGGATTAAACTAGCTGAAAAGTAGTAACCTGAGTTACAAACCAAATGTAATATAAATATTATTGTAATTGTATAAAGAAAAGATTAATTCATAAATGGATGCATTTTCCTTTGTTTATTTTATGAGCGTCTTTAAAAGCACGTAGAAAATAATTGTGTAATGTTCATTGTCTCCACGTCTGACCTACTTCCGGAGTTGATGTAAATTGAGCATATTGAAAATGAAAATAAAAGCCTTTGTTCTCATAAATATACCCAGTTTCGGTTTCACCTATCATTTTAATCATCACATTTTAGCATGAACCAGCTCCAATCTCAATCTAAACAAATAAAACCATGGTTATTAAAACCGCATTTGCGTGCGTGGTAGTCATTCTAACACAGTCGAGCACAAGTCCTGCAACAAGCGGAGTCCACAAAGGTCCGAGAAAAAGACATCACAAACCACCCATGATGCCTCGCTATAACCTTAATCTGACAAAAGTAAAAAATGTACCACCAGGTTACATTTTGATAAAATGCATGTTTTTTTTAAATTGCGTTTTTATATACCAGCTTTCAGTTCAGTGGTATCCAATTGTCCTTGGGCGCAAGGCAGCCAATCTCTGGAGCGAAGCTTTCCGAACAGTGCATCCAATAGAAACGTTACTCAAGAAGGGTGCCAGAATTCGTGTATAATTGTTTAGTTTGTGCTTGCCTAGTAAATATGGATTACATAATTAAATAAAAGTAAGCGTAAAATATTTAGTATAAAAGCGCTTTTAGTAAAAAACTTTAGTTCACAATACAAAGACAGCTTTTATTTATTTTCCATTATGTAATCGGTTTAGACTATTTACTGCAAGCACTAACTACAATTATACACGAATTCTGGCACCCTTCTTGAGTAACGTTTCTATGGATGCACGTTCGGAAACTTCGCTCCAGAGATTGGCTGCCTTGCGTGCAAGCACGATTGGATACCACTGCCTGAAAGCTGGAGTTTGAAAAGAGAGAAATTTTTGAAAAACCATGTGTATTGTCAAAATGTAGCTTGGTAGTTTCACCTTTGTCAGATTAAGGTTGTACGAGGCATCATGGGTGGTTCGTGATGTATTTTTCTCGGACCTTTATGACTCCGCTTGTTGCAGGACTTGTGACTCGACTGTGTAGAATGACTACCATGCACGCGAATGCGATTTTATTCACCATGGTTTTATATGTTTAGATTGAGATTGAGCTTGGTTCATGCTAAAATGTGATGATTAGAATGATAGGTGAAACCGACTGGGTATATTTATGAGAACAAAGGCTTTTATTTTTCATTTCAATTTCAGTTTACATAAACTCCGGAAGTAGGTCAGACGTGGAGACAATGAACAATACGCAATTATTTTCTACGTGCTTTTAAAGACGCTCATAAAATAAAGAAAGGAAAATATCCAATTTATGAATTAATCTTTTTTGTATACAATTACCATAATACTTATATTATTACATTTGGTTTGTAACTCAGGTAACTACTTTTCAGCTAGTTTAATCCCAACCATTTCAAAAGCTCCTGATCTTTTTGCATAACGAATATCCCTTCTCATTATCTCAGCAGCGAGCTCAATACCTTCTAAAATCCTGGTGGCATGAGCTCTCTCAACTTTTTACTGATGAAAAACTCTCTGACGAATTTTCCATCCAGTGATTAATGCTTGAAATATTTTGGGCAATTTCCAACGAAGAATTATCAGCATCTGTGTACATTCGTTTGAGGGGCGATCGGACTATCATCTCCTTCCATTCTCAGTTTTTGTAGGAAATCCTCGACAGATACGATTTCAATGTTTACCCCAAATTCCTTCGCAACATCCACAAAAACTTGTTCCATTGGGGATGAGGCAATACATTGTACACTCCAGATTGGACCTTGTCATTAAACAAAGGTGGGACAAAGCTTGGGAACAGACGTCTGGAGTAATTAGCAACGAAGGAAGGGGAGAATCCGGCATACATCCAAGTTTCATAAAGGCCAACAATCTAATCATATAATGGCTCGATAAAATGTCCAACTCTCCAGTTTTCCGTCTCCAGTCACCAGCGCGAACCTGAACGATTTACACGGAATTCCTGCTCCCACGCTTGCTTCACAAGTTGTTCGAAACGAATTTAGAAATTGCGTAGCCAGAATTATAGGAAACTGAATCAAAAGCATTATCCCCTTGCCAGTTCTTCAGACAAGCATATTATCTTCATTCACAGTCGTTGTAATTACTAATGCTGAGGCATAAAAACGTACTTTATTTTCAAACTTCCAAATTCCAGCACCCTTTTAGTTTCAGAAACAGTAACATTCCATAGCGGTCCGTATTTGCAATGTGGTCAGATTTCGCTGCGCAGTGGATACTGCATCAATTTCAAGAGCAAGTTTTTCATAGACTTCTTATCATTCCAAAATAGTCCTTTCCTACGTCACCTTCAATCGCAACCATCTCAATTGACGTTTCTTCAACTCCCCGTTTATTCATAATTTCTTTGAGTCTTTCACTCGCATTTAAATTTCCCTGGGACGAACTAAAACAGTAAATTTTCTGAATGGTTGGGATTCTGCAGATTCCTTTAAAATATAACCACCTAATGTTCCTGTGACGCCGGTAACAAAAACGGTTTGAATTTCGCTTTTCTTTTTAGGGGACTTGAACTGGCTCTGAAATAACTTCATCAAGAAGTCGACAATCTTCTCGAATAAGAACTCGTAGCTCTTCAGCGTTTTAAGGGCTTCTTCCTCTTTGCTTTCAATTATGTCCAAAAATCTGTTGGCCAAAAGCTGAACGTTGTTGCAATCCCTCAACTGAGAAGCTGTGATGATTAGTCTCGATCCAAGTACATTTTGAAGAGAATTTTTCATTCTAACATCATCAAACCGTCAATTCCAAGAGATTGGAAGTTTACCGTGTCGCTAATAGGCTCATCCACTTCCATCTTGAGGAGGTTTCGTACGAATACTTTATGTGTTTTTTAAACACACCTTCACCTTCACGATCTGGAGCAGCATCAACCTCTGCCCAAAATTCATCACTGGATATGGCTGCTAGCTGAGTTTTTGAACTCCAAATAATGAAGCGTCATCCATATATTGCTTGACATTTGGAATAAGTTGTGATAGCGAAAATGAATCAATATTTGCGGCAGTGTAGTTGCGTGGCTTTTGGCGCTTTCAGAACAGAACTGAGAAGGAGCAACCCTTGAGAAGTAGAGAAACAAGGCGGACTCAAGGAAAGCCACTCCGTTAGGTTAGGTTACATTCCGGTGAGATTCCCACTTCGCCCCAGTTTCCCCAATTGATTGTTGTTGCTGGATACTTTGTGAATTACTATAGTGGCGCTTATC